>JAIUZE010066855.1:0-46970 GCA_022085475.1 Heliosperma pusillum
TTTATGTTATTCATGTTTTATTACACTCGACATTTCGTGGCTGGGAGAACTCGGAGTTACTCCCCACTGACTGTGGCTTCCGTGTTTATATTTAATGCGGTCGAACAGGTGGTGATGCATACATTGGGTACATTGCCGAGCTAGCGAGCGAAGTATTACCTTGGACCTATATTCGGTTCTTAGATTGTATATTATTATACACTCTTTTATTTCCGTATGTATACGGGAGATATGTCTCCCGTCTTGTATATTTCTTTTGTATAATATTATTTCCGTTTTGTAATGACCCTTTTTATTTAAGAGGAACACCTTCTTATGATGAATATATTTAATAGTAGGGTTCCGGTTTTAAAATATACCGATTTTCACTAAAGTGAACCTATTAGAAACGTATTCTCATCTTTTATTTATTTAAATTATTTTTTTTTTCTTTCCGCAAATTTGAGGGTGTCACAGTTGGTATCAGAGCATTTTTGCTCCGACGCACGTTTGTGTACCCTTGTATAAATAACTTGACCTTAATAAAATAATAAACTTGTGAGATAGAATGGTAGGATGGGTAGATTAGGATTTATGTTGTAGTCTATTTGTTTATGCTAATTGTTAGGAGTAACTTAATTTGTTTTGTTCTTATGAAGATGGTTGGCCTCGGTAGAAGAGACGTTGTTTGTGATGCAAACCAGGTACCATTCTAATAAAGAGACAATTGCCAAGGAGGCTATGCTTGGGTGGCTAGCCAGATTGCTAGGAGCAATATTACGCCTTATGGTGGAATATGTGTTACCTAGAAGGAGTATCCTATACCGAAGATTTGAAGATTTATAAGCCTAATTGAAGTGAATTCCTTCTTCATCTTTGATTTCTCTCGTCCTTATAGTATCATGCCTTCTTCCTTCCATCTAGGTGCTACTTTCTATTCCAACCTATTTGCCTCTTGAAAATTTCTCTTGATAGTTCCTCCATCTTACCATTGGTATCCTTACCTCCCTCTTGTAACATTTTTATGGATGTCATAACCATCGGTTTGTGGTATATTATGCTTAGTCGGAAGAACTTTGAATCTTGTGGAATATTAGTGTTTGTTAGAATGAACTTGTGATTTGGGGAAAATAGTATAGATCTAATTTCACTCTATGGTGGTGAGAGTTGGTATCCTTGAGAAAGGTGTGGTAAGGTATGTTAATGATTTTAATGCTAGATACTTGTCATGAACGGTGTGTAAATAGTTCATGATATTCGATGGTGTAAGATCGAATGAGTTGGCTAGGACTTCTTAACTCATTAGTAATTTAGTCCTTTGGACTTAGAAGTTTAGTATTGGTTTGAAGACCATGCTTATGATATGTCTATTTTGGAGTAAATAAGAAGTTTCGAATATGGTAACTAACCATCCTATTAAGCTAGTTCCGTGTTTAGATGATTATAAGGATTTGAGGATAAACTTAGGAGGAAAGTCTCTTAGTGGTTTTAGACTATGAAAACTTGAAGTTGCAATATCATTTCTTTTGAGGATCGCATTAAGCATAATGGTGGTTGGTTGTTGTGGTTAAGGATTTTAGTGGTTCTTTAAAGGTTACTTGGAAAAATAGTTGTTTTAAATGTTGGACCCTAATGGGAATAATTACCTTGTGGAATTTTGGATTAGGATGACCAAACTTGAGGAATATTGTTATAAGCAAAAACCGATGTATGGGGAGTTTGAAGGAGCTAAATAAATTGATTTACGGTCGCATTGCCCTATGATTGGCAAAAGTTAAGTGAAATGAAATTGGGTGACTAATCTCTTTTGAGGATTTGTGTTTTAACTTTTGAAGATGAGAAAGTTCATTGTTGATAACTTAGGATAAGGAATTTTGGAATAAATTGGAGCAAAGGATTTCGTAGTAAGCTTCTTTTACTTTGTGGTTGTTAGCGATCTTGTTTCCCTAATTATAAATATTTTGATGGTGGTTTCCAATAAGAGTTTTAATGGACCTTAGAAGATTCTGATTGAAATTGAATAATTGGGAGTTGTTACTCAATGTGTCATGCTTATGAAATATTTTTGGTAGGAATCTGATGATCGACATTCGAATTGTCATAGATGGATGATAGTTTTGTGAGTCATTCCTCTCTTTTCTCTCTTTCTTTTCGATTTATTCTTTTGAATATTTCGGTCCTTCTATCAGTTATCATCTCGTTTAGATAGGTTATTAAAAGCTTTAGTTAGAAATTTTAGGTATAGATAGTAGTGTTATTACTTTTACTATAGAATTTTTGAACTAAAAGCTTTTGGAAATTTTTGATGATTTCAAGTATTTTACCGTCAAGGAGTGTTGAGACTCGTGATTGGAGACGTTCGATAACTAGTTTTCTCATTTAGTTATGCGAAAATGATCTTTTAAAGGTCTTTTGGATTGGGACGTCGATGTTATTAACTGCAGACGAAGAACTTCCGTCCCATTGATGAAGAACCCTTATATTTTATTACAGTATATTTTTAAAACGTTTTTTGAAATAGACAATATATGTTACTTTCCTTCTTCTAAGTTTCGAGGACGAAACTTTTTAAAAGGAGGGGTGATTGTAACAACCCGAAAAATACCAATTTTTCTAGTTAAAAATATTTACTAACACTTTTCAGTAGAACTTAAGTTTTTAAAATAGAAATTTTGTTCCGAGTCTTATTTTGAAATTCCGCGTTCGTATTTGGAATTTCTGAGAGATTTCATGAAAAGCCCGTTTTTAGTCATCTTTGACTTTTCTTGACTTTTAAGTCGTCTTTGACTTTTCTTGACTTTTTAAAATCGTCATTGACTTTTCTTGACTTTTAAGTCGTCATAAACTTTTCTTAAACTTTTAAGTCATTTTGACTTTTCTCGACTTTTAAGTCGACTTTGACTTTCGTTGACTTTTCCCGACTCGCCTTGCAATTTTGAAGACCGAAATTTTATTTAAAAAATTATATTTTTAATTTATTTTTATTTAGATTTATTAAGATTTATCATAATTTAATATAATTATTTTGAATTTATTCGGAATTTAAAGAATAACTTTTACGGTTTTAAACCGAACGTCATTTAACTATTTCCGAGTCATCGTAAATCCCGAAACAAAATCGAAACTCGACTTTGGCATGAGTCACGCGCGCATGTCATCGTTTTCCACTGACTTGAGATATTTTAATTGTTTCGATTAAACTAATACAAATATCTAAGATATTTGTAGCTTTATCGATCCGTCCGTTTAAATTACGCAAATCGCTCAAAATCAGACCCGATTCCTACCCATTTCACACGCCCCATGTCACCTATTTTCCACTCATGTTAGATCTTTTAATTAATATGATTAAACTAATAATAATATCTAAGATATTTGTAACTTTATCGGTCTGTCAACTTAAATTCCGCAATCGCTTAAAAACAGACCCGATTTCTCTTCAATTCTCACGTCTCTTTTTCCTCCTCTTAAGATTGGATATTTTCTTTCTTTTCATTACAATAACATAATATTTAGATATTTCATTTAATTAACTTAATATATATTTATATCTAATCAATTACCGTAATATAATTATTAAACCGAGTCAATTCCGTAACAACAATTTCAAAACCCGACTTCCTAATCCTTCTATATGTAGTCACGCGCAACACTCACCACCTTACTCACAAACAACTTTTCATTTTACAACAACAAATCAAATTAAAGATCTAAATATCACTTTCTTTTAATCGTTCTTGAGCGTTCTCGAGTTCTTTCATCCGTTCTTCGTCGTCTGAGCAAAACCCTTCATAAAACCTTCATTCTTTTCTTAATTAAATCCGTCCTAACTTATATTTCTAGGATCTCCTCTTCGCTCCCCATCTGCACGTACGGTTTTATTTCAATTCCGACAAAATCGTTTTCAACACTTTAATTATGGAAATTCATATTTTAAGTTCTAATAATGTTTTCTTGTCATTTCTTATAGGGGAAGATTTTGAAGACGAGTTTGGAGACTCGTATATTTTGGGTGAAGATTAGTAGAAGGGTTTCTGATTTTATACTTCTTATTTTGGTGCTAATTGATCTTTCTAGCTAAGGTAACGATTCCGGGTTACTCGACGATATAATGTCACATAGCCTTTGTTTTCTTTTGTTTTTGGTTCATCTTTTGTTTTGGTTCATGTTATTATGATGTATGGATTTTTAGTTAGTAACATGTTAAGTAGTGGTTATAATTGTGTTTGATGAATTTATAACATGTTAGTTGTTCTTGACGAATTTGGATGATTCTTCATAATCATGATTTTTGTATGATTGATGGTTGTTTTGAATGTTTAAAAATGGATGTTTTTAATTAAAAACATGTTAGAATTAATTTGGAATTTGTGTTGTTGTTTTGGGTGGTGGCCGGAAATGGTGGTGGCCGGAAATGGTGGCCGTGTGAACCGGACCAAACCAGACCGGTCCAGGCCGGTTCAGACCCGGTCTGGGTTGGTCCAAGGTGGGTCCGGGTTTTGGTCTTTGGGTTGTGTTGATGTTTGATTGTTTAATTGTTGTTGTGACGGGTTTTAATTATGTTAAAGCATGCGGGAAATATTAGGAAAACGGTTTTAGAAAAAGTGTAAAATCTGCCACTTTAGCCAAAACAGGCCGTGGGGCCCATCCAGGCCCATGTGGGGTCCGGCCCAACTCAGCCCGTGGGTCCCACTTTGGGACTTGTAACGGTTTTTGAGTTATAGTCATTTTTATCGTGTTTTGTAATATTTAGCAAGTGGGAAATATTAATAAGTAAAATATTTAATTAAAAAGGTTTTTCATTAAATTATTATTTCTCACATGTTAGAAATTATAAGACGAGACCGTAGTTTAAGTTAATCTCCTTTAAGTCAAACGGGGTTTTGGGTATAATATAATCTAATTCACATGTTAGAAGTTTTAATGAAATAACATGTAATGAATATGTTGATTTTATGTTCAAGCCTCGAGGGCTAAGACTCTGTTTCTAGCCGGTTTGACCAAACGAGTTTGGTCAAACTAAGATTTAGTCAGCCCCGGTTGACTGATGACCCGTCGCGGGACTCGGGTCGGGGATTTGTCTTCAGGTAAGGTTGTATTTAATTAATGAATGAGCCTTAGTTGATATAAGGCGATATGATATTTGAATATGATTTCTATGCAAGTAGTCACATGATAGGATGTTTTTCCCGTGACTGTTTGTTTATGTGGTTGGTGTCGTGTTGACCTAAGTACCCATAGAGAATTATGAGTATATGGCGTCTTGACCATTCTAAGTCTAAATGAGTATCTTGGACCATGACATTGATAGGCCTTACTATCTTTAACGAGTATATGTTCACTGCTTGATAGCTTTTGTGTTCCGGCTTGGTGGATCTCCAAGTCGGGGCATGGCTGCCTTATTGCTTCCACTTTGGGAATGGAGCCAGCTTTAGTACTAGCCATCTCTGCTTAGGGGGTCCCTGTGATTTTCTCATAGACGTTATGTCATGGGACGGGAATGGAATAGCTGTTGTCGCTAGGTCTGATCAGTCTAGGACGAGGATGTTTTCCTACCTTTTGGTATAGCCTCGAGTTACAGAAGTCGACTATTGACGGTTCTAAGAACTTATGCCTGTTTGTAGACGTATTGGTCTTTCATGTTGTATGATTCTATGAGTTTTAGAAGGTGAGATGCAAGCCGGCTAAGATTGATAGAGTTTGGATTACCGATTGTTAACTGATTCACATGATTACGTGTTGATTAGGGTTTGAGTGTATCATGGCCACGTTACAGGGTAACCTCTGAGCTAGCATACCAGCTTCCCTACCTCTTGTTATCTTTTATTATAGGTTTCACATGATAGCTTTCGGCATGATGGTTATCAATGTTGTTTTTTTAATTTTTTTTCATAACATGAAAAGCATATCATATATGTTAAAGTTTTGTATTTTTAATATGCATTGCTTTTATGTTATTCATGTTTCATTAAACTCGACATTTCGTGGCTGGGAGAACTCGGAGTTACTCCCCACTGACTGTGGCTTCCGTATTTATATTTAATGCGGTCGAACAGGTGGTGATGCATACTTGGGGTACATTGACGAGCTAGCGAGCGAAGTATTTACCTTGGACCTATATTCGGGTCTTAGATTGTATATTATTATACACTCTTTTATTTCCGTATTTATACGGGAGATATGTCTCCCGTCTTGTATAATTCTTATGCATAATATTAATTTGCTTTTGTAATGAACCTTTTTATTTATGACACCCTTCGTTATGTATTTAAATTATTTTTTTTTCTTTCCGCAAATTTGAGGGTGTCACAGGATTCATAATAGTTTGACCTATAAAGACTAGTCTCAATTTTAGGTTTAGAGGACGATCCCATCAAATTTATTTTAATTCAATTTTAAGTGAACTAATATCTAGCATGCGAGAATGAATAAACTAAAATGATGGATTAAATTCGAGTGACATCTTTATGTCCATGATAACTAACATTCAAACTATATGAGAACGGAAAAATACATAAAAATATTACAAATTCCTAGTGTGACCTATCTACCAAAATGAACAAAATACAACTTTGGAATCCAACCCATTTGGACCCGAGAAGCTTGTCTGGATGTTCCATCTTGGTCCATGTAGCGAGAGTGAGCAATCCGATCTCCATCTTTAGTATTCTCAAAATACATTTAATAAATTAAAAAATATAAACCTATTTACATTCTAATTCAAAAAACATAATTTAATGAAAATTAAAATGGAGATTCGAGATCTCAAAATTACATCAAAAATCATGTTTCCATCATTACGAAAACATGATTAACTAAGGCCACACTAGGTAATACAAATTACAACCGATTGCAAAAAACGTAAATTAAACCATTCAACCATTCATTCAACAAGATAAAATGCATCAACTATAAATTAATCATTCAAGACATAATTCTTTAATTATGAAGAGTAATTTATCCAAACGACCTTTTAAAATGATCAAAATTATGTGACAATTCCTTAATTAATCACAATAACCTCAACCAAACATAATCCAATTTTAATTCATATTCTTTAACATGAATTAATACAACATTATTTTAAACCTCTTTAAAATAATTGGGTATCGAATTATTGTGAACTTCTTCACAACAATAAACGAAACATTATCAATATCATGAATAAAAAAAACTTTCGATCAAAAATAAAAAAAACCAAAACTTTTTTTTTTCTTCTTAAAAAATTTGATCTTACTAATATTTTCAAGATCGGTACAAATTATCAACATCTAATCATTATTAAACATCGATACAAACTAGATGATTCAATTTAACAATTTAAAATGAATATCTAAATCAATGAATACCGAAAAACATATAGCGATGAACATTCAAATCGATTTCCATTTACATTTTAATTTAATCCATATTAAATCAATACAACTACAAATTCATCATGTTATCGTCTTAACTTTTTAAAACAACAATTATAATGAATCAAAATGGAAAAACAAGGCAAAAAAAATTTTTTTCTCACAGATGAACAGTACAGACAAATTTTTTTTTTTCTCTCGGCGGCAGCAAAAAAAACAAAAAAAAAACTTTTTTTTTCTTTTTTCTCGGCTGAAATAAAAAAAAAGAACAAAAACAAAAAAATTCTAATCATATATTTCACCAATTATGAAAAACATATAAAATAATTTCGTAGCCCTTGGCTCTGATACCACTTGTAGGAAATATCGGTATATTTCGTCCTTAAATGACGGATTATATCGAAACTATAGTATATGAATTACGAGTCATAAAAGAATTGCATAATATAAAATTATAATGAATCTAGAATTAACCTTTGGTCCTAGCAAATTTGGCCTATGAACAATATCGAAATCGATATTCTCCTAATTGTTGCACCGAAGATGCTCCAAGATATGCCTTGCTTGTGCTAGAATATTAGAGAAAAGTTACTGCTAATTTTTCTTTTGTGTGATGATGAATGATATAGAGAACTCAAGAAAGAAAGAAAACTTTTTTCTCCTTTGCTCTATTTCGGCCGTGTACCCACAAGTAGGTCAAGGAGAGTTTTTTTTCTTTTTAACCCTCTTGTTATTAGGTTTTTTACCTAGTTACCATAAGAGAAAATAGGAGATATTTTTTCTTATTTTATCTCATAATAGCCGAATAAGTAAGAGAAGAAAAGACTATTTTCTACTTCCTTTTTCGGTTATATTAGCATGTACATGAACTATAAATATCCGTATATTTATAATTTTCTAATTAAATATAACATATTATGTTTAATTACGAATTAACATTTTAATTCGTTTAAGCTTATGTTATATACATTGATTAAATATAACGGTTTATATTCAATTACGAATTATATTTAATTCGTCTCAGCTAATATTATTTAATCGTTATTAAATAATGGTATCATCATTACATTGACTAACCTTTTAGTCATATACATCGACTAACCTTTTAGTCATATAATAAGGCATCAATATGATTATATTATTCATATAATCACATCTCTCAGACACATCCTTTAGGTGTGACTTTTAGGGACCAGTTGATCACCGCCATTAAAATGACAATAACGTCAAACTCCTAGCAAGCCAACCGTTATAGATAAACGTTAATTAACTGATAAGAATACTAAGTATACCCTGTGAACCTTTAAGAGATTTATTCATGTTATCACACTAACTGTGGAGGACACTAGCTCCAACAAGGCCATGCGATCCGTAATGGATTCCATGCACGATAATCAGGTATGGGACCTGGTAGATTTACCTGAGGGAGTGCGACCCCTTATGTGTAAATGGATCTTCAAGATCAAGATCGGCTTGGATGGACATAAAGATGTTCACAAGGCTAGATTGGTGACAAAAGGTTTCCCCAAGTTCATGGTCTTCACTATGACGAGACCTTTGCACCAGTCACAATGCTTCGTTGCATTAGGATAATCTTAGCAATTTCGGCATTTCATGATTTTGAGGTTTTGCAGATGGATGTTAAAACCAACTTCTTGAACGGTATTCTTTAAGAGGAAGTGTACATAACACAAACTGAGTGTTATATCGATCCGAACAGTCCTAATAAGTTGTGCAAGCTTAAGAGATCCATTTATGGTCTAAAGCAGGCATCAAGGAGTTGGCATCATCGCTTCGATCAAGTTATAAAGCAAAACGGATTTTCTCGAAGTGTCGAGAAACCGTGTTTATGAAAGTCCATAAACCTTAATTAGAATCCTCTAATTAGTTACTAAATTAATTGTTAATTTAGTATTTAATGATCTATGTAAAATGTATGCAAATATAAAGACATTTATATAAAAAGAAGAAATTTCCTCACATTGAAATGGAAAAGATATGGGCACAACAAGAACTCCTTCTTTTTGTTCTTGAGCTATTATATAGATGATCCTCCAAAAATCTCCAAACTAGAAGATCTCCTTTAAATTGCACCCAAGACTAACCCAAATAAACTTAAGTTATAATTAACTAGATAATAAGAAAAGTTACACTAATATTAGAATATACTACTACTATAGTAATACTTAGTGAATATTAGTGTATGACAGTTTTAGAAAGATGAGAGGATTTTAGTGAGATAATGCAAATAAGCAAGAATGAACAACACAAATGGACAACCATATTGCCCTTTTCTAGACAATATGGCCGGTCACTTTAAGCCTCACAAGGGACTTATTTTGCTTATTTTAATTCACATGCAAAGTGGTAGAGTGTAGTGTTGAGTGAAATGATTTTAGGTTTACTATTCATGTCATAATCACATGTAACTTGTGAGTATGTACAAGAGCAACCATCATCACTTCACACTACTACATTACCGGCAACTAGTGGCCTTATATTGTCCATTTTGATTTTTGATTTTTGATATTTGTCCCACAAATACTTATTAATCATATGCTTAATTATCTTGTATAATTAAGTGTTAATTTGATCATATAACAATTATATGACACAAACAAATAAATAATATGTACTTAACATTTTAAGTGATATTTTACCATTATATCAATATATAATGGGTCCCACAATGCTTAGTTAATTTATTTTACAACTCCTTGTAAATATAATTAACTAATTAGCTCTACCTCAAAATATATGTAAACCTCAACTAATTTAGTAAATTAACGATTAATTACTAAACTAGATCTTATTTAATCATATTAAAATAAGATATAAATTTATTAGTCAATTATCGCATAATTGAAAAATAAGCTTAATCGAATTTGAGTTCCTAACTCAATTTCTAACTATTAACTCTCGTATATATATCAAATATATGTAATGGACTAATCAACTGTATCATATAAAATTAATTAGTCACTATTTGGGTTTCATCTTATAGGTGTGACCGAAAGGGATCAGTTGATCACCGCCGTCATACGACAATAACGTCAAACTCTAGTTTAGACAACCGTTATTGATTTACGTTAATCAACTGACTAATCATATATATATAGTCAATAAATATCCCAATTATATTCCTTAATGAGATTTATTATGTGGCGCACTATTGTGGAGGACACCTACTCCAACAGTTAATACATGAAGTTTAGTGGGAGTAAGGTGGTGTTTCTTGTCTTGTATGTGGATAACATACTGCTAATTGGAAATGATGTACCAATGCTTACTTCTGTCAAGGCGTGGTTGGGAAGTCATTTTCATATGAAAGACTTAGGAGAAGTGTAACGCATATTAGGTATCCAGATCTATAGAGATAGATCGAGAAGGTTATTGGCGTTAAGTCAGAAAGCTTATATTGATAATATTCTTGACAAGTTCAGTATGAAAAACTCTAAGAGAGGTTTTCAACCTATAGGTCATGGGATCACTTTGAGTAAGTCACAGTGTCCCAGTGAGCCTTCAGAGGTTGAACGCATGAGCAGGATCCTATATGCTTCAGAAGTTGGGTCTATCATGTACGACATGATGTGGAGTCGCCCTGATGTCTCGTATGCTTTGAGTATGACGAGTCGTTACCAATCAAATCCAAGTGAAAGTCACTGGATAGCCGTGAAAAACATCCTTAAGTACTTGAGAAGGACTAAGGATTCGTTCTTAGTGTTTGGAGGTGATGTTGAATTACGTGTAAGTGGTTAGACATATGCCAATTTCCAGACAGATCAGGGTGATTTGAAATCCCAATAAGGCTATGTTTTTATGATGAATGGAGGAGCTATATGTTGGAAGAGTTCCAAGTAGAGTGTCACGACGGATTCTACTACGAAAGGTGAGTACGTGGCTACGTCTGAAGCCGCAAAGGAAGCAGTATGGATTCAGCAGTTTTTGGAGGATCTAAGAGTAGTGCCCACAGCCGCAAATCCTATTCCGTTATACTGTGACAACAATGGAGTTGTATTCCAGGCTAGAGAGCCAAAGTCTAGTAATAAGTCTAGACATGTACTTAGAAAGTTCCATGTAATAAGAGATTATGTAGAACGGAGGGAAATAATGATTTGTAAGGTAGGAACTGACACAAATGTTGCTGATCCTTTAACCAAACCTTTATCGCAGGCTAAGCATGATGGTCATGTCTTTTCAATGGGATTGAGACAGGTACCTGAATTGTTGTAGATTATATGATATGTAAGTTATTGGATAATGTATCAATTTTACATATATAATAATTGAATTCATGGTTTATATTATTTTAATTACTTTGTTTTTCCGAATAGGCTGTTGAGACAAAGTTGAACCCTATTCAAGTGAACTGAATTAACATTGTATTTGTCCCTTGTTACTTAATGAGGTGACTCTCGGAGTGACTAGATTAAGTCGATCGATGGTGGGTTCGACAACCATAGGGTCATATAATTATTGGTCGATTACATAGGCAGACTGTATGACACTTTTTCGGACGGTGACCACTTATAGACTCGTTTTGTTGCTTTGTCGTGAAAAGGATTTTTAATTTATTCCTTTCAGTCGAATCTTTATACTGAAGACTGTTTGTTTGAGTCAGTACAGTTTCCGTTGGTTTTTGTTTTTGTTCTAGGTCGCACCATAAAAGGATGCCGATGGGCATCCTATGGGTCAATTGTGATCTGTGATTGAACAAAGATGAATAGGTCAAAAGGAAATGTCCACCCTTTTTGGGGTTCAAATATCTTAGGACCACTCGAAGAGTAGTGACTGGGAAATGCGTAGCCACGCTCGAAAGTGATCTATAATAGATTTTCCGGTCAAGCAGTCGCTCTCCTGATCAAGGAAACAACTCACGATATATTCAAATGCAAGTACGACCTGAGAGACAACTTGCATTGAGATATAACGAACAAGAGAATCGGTAGCGCACAACTTGAATCGGACAAGTGGGAGATTGTTGGAGTAAGTGTCCTCCACAATAGTGCGTTTACTAAATAAATCTCATTAGAGGAATACTACAGGGATATAAATTTATATAGTCAGCTGGTCAACGTATATCGGTAACGGTTGGCCGACTAGTGTTTGTCGTTACTGTCGTATGATGGCGATTTCCAGCTGATCCCTTTCGGTCACACCTATAGGAAGTAGCCCTATAAACAAACTAGTTATTTATATATGATACAGTTTAATTAGTCCCTTATAAATATTGCCTAATGGTTAGTCAAGTGACTTTTAATTGAGATGAACGAGTTTGGAACTCGGGCCTAATGGATTGATTAATCTATTATATGATAATTGTCTAGTAAATTATTTATATTATTTAATATGATCAAATGAGACGGTATTTACTAATTAATGGTTAATTTACTAAATTCCATGAGGTAATAATATAAATCGTGAGGTGAAGGTAAAACATTAATTATAATTACAATAAGTTGCAATATTAGCCAAATGGGTATTTAATGACCCATTATAAATTGATATAATTGTCAAATAATCAATTAAAAGTTTAGTGAATATTATTTTGTTATTTGTATCATTTAATTGTTAAATAGTCATATAATTATAGGAATGACTTATTATTATTTGTAAGACAAATATCAAAAGTCAAATAAGACCTAAAATTAATAAATGTACTATAATAGGGTGGAAAATTCCACCAAACGTTAGGCAAAATTTCCACCCACCATTTGATGACATAATGGTGAATATGTCATCAAATTATACTCATATTTTGCCTATAAATACCATGCTCTTAAGTCTTTATGAAGATGATGAATTTTGGGACAAAAATATGTTAGGTGAACAAGTGAACAAAAGTTGTTCATTTTTCTATCATCAAAATCTTATTATTCATTCATCATCTTTATTGATTCATCTTCACGTAAATTCACATGCAAATTATTATACATCTATATTACTAGTGTAGTAATAATAATAGTATAATTTTGTAGTAAAATGGTTAGTTCTTATTAATACCTAGTTAGTATTAATAAGGATTTTGGGGTGATCTTCTTGGTTGAATCAAGGAAGGAGGTGTTCTAATTCGAACACTTGAAGACTTGGAGTATCTGTCATCATCCTACATCAACAAGGAGTTGTTGATCATCATTTTCTCCATTTTAAGGTAAAATGAGGTACTTTCTTTAAGACTATTTCATTAGTTATACCATGCATGTAACTAGATTCTACTTAAAACTAAATTATGGTAATTTAGTAACTAATTATAAGTGTCTATTAGGGTCTATCACTTTCAACTGGTACCAAAGAAGGACGGGTCATGGAGAATGTGTATTGATAGTCGAGATGCCAAAAATATTACCATCAATTACCGGTTCCCAATTCCAAGATTGGACGATATGCTAGACTAGTTGCATGGGTCAAATATATTTTCAAAAATCGATTTGCGCAGTGGTTAGCATCAGATTAGAATGCGAGAAGGGGATGAAGGGAAGACTGTATTTAAAACAAAACATAGTCTATTTGAGTGGCTTGTCATTCCGTTCGGTCTTACTAATACACCAAGTACATTTATGCGGTTAATGAATGAAGTACTGAAACCATATTTAGGGCGCTTTGTTGTTGTATAATTAGATGATATCCTAATCTACAAGAGGGGTGTCGCTGAACAGTTAGTCCATCTATGACAAGTTTTCGAAACTTTAAGAAAGCAAAAACTATTTGGGAAGCTAGAAAAATGTTCGTTCTTAGTCGTTGAGGTGATTTTTCTAGGCTACGTTGTCTGCAATGACGGAGTTACGGTAGATTAATAAAAAAATAAAGTAATCCCATTAGTGGCCATTACCCAAAACCGTGACTGTGGTAAGGTCGTTTCGTGGTTTAGTTTCGCTTTATTGACGATTTATAAAGGATTTTAGTTCAATCAAGAGCCCAGTAACAGAATGTTTGAAGAAGGGGTCCTTTCTGTGGACCGAGGCAGCCACGACGACAATTGAGATGATCAAGAATAGATTGTGTAGGCTTTTGTAATCGCCTTTACCGATTTTCTCAACCCTTTGAAGTAGAATGTGATGCAAGCGGGGTAGGGATTTGGTGCCGTTCAAATTCAGGGAAATCGACCAATATCATTTGTTTCGGAGATATTAAATGGAACTCGGAGTAATTACTCAACGTATGACAAAGATTTTTATGCCATTGTTCGAGCTCTCACACATTGGAGTCACTTTTTGGGACCGATTCATTTTATAATTCATTCCGATCATGAGTCGTTAAAGTATATTCACGGACAACATAAATTAAGTCCTCGCCATGCCAAGTGGGTAGAGTTTTTACAATCATTCCATTTTTCGTCAAAGTATAAAGAGGGCTCGAGTAATGTTGTAACTGATACTTTATCTCGTCGTCATTCGCTTCTTACTACTCTCGATAGGTACGGCTTCTTGGTTTTGAAATATTGAAAGATTGTTATAATGAAGATGTTGATTTCGAGCAGGTATTTGAAGCATGTGGAGCTGGTACACAATCAGGTTATATTAGACAGGGTGAGTTTCGGTTTAAAGGAAATCGTTTGTGTGTGCCCAAGCACCCAATTCAAAAACAGTTCATTCGTGAGGCAAGGGAATTTTGCAGTACAAAAAACCTTGTATGTGTTACATGAGCATTTCCATTAGGCGAGAATGCAGAATGATGTACAAGAAGTAGTCAAACGGTTCATGGATTTTATAGTCGCCTTGCCTCGTACTCTACGGGAAAAGGATGCGATAATGGTGGTTGATATAGCTAAAGTCGTGTCACCTTAATCAAAGTAATCCTAACTCAGTACTAGCTCATAGTCAGTGATAAGCCAGGTATCGACTCCACATGGAGGCGCTAATAATCTAGTTTGCTAAAACTAAGTTCGTCTTAAAGTAACATTTCCTGGGGTTTTGATTTGTTTAGACTAAAACTAATTACAATAATAATAATAAAAGGTGAATTCAATGATATTAAAGGTATAGGGTATCAGGTTCACAAGGATTCTTATTTGAGAATAGGCTAATAATCAATTAACATGCAATAAATCTTTCTAAGGTCACAAGATAGGTCGATTCAATTATGCCCTTTAGATCTACAGTTTAACATGCGATCGTATCATTAAACGAGTTCTATTCAATTATCGTAGCCTATATTAGTTTTAACCCGGTCGGTGATAATCCTAATTCGCGAGACTAGTTAGTTAATCCTGGCCAGTAATTAAATAACAAGGTTTAAAATGATAATCAAACGATAACCATGCTATTACAATTCAATAAATTAATCTACCCCTTCTAACATTCTTAGATCCCCTTTTAACCGTAGATGAAAGTTTAGCTACTCATATTGATTAAAATAACAACAATTAAACTCTTGTAAGACATAATTAAAAGCATACGAAAGATTAATAACAAAGAAATTGAGATAAATAAAGAATAAAACTTGAAAAACAATATAAAGTAGTAATACAAGAGGAATTAAGCACAAGATCTTCTGAAAGTTGAAGCAATATGATAGCTATTAATAATACTAGGTTTTAGTTTCTAAGTAATAAAAAGCATAAGAAATAATAAGGTACGAGTTTTCTATTTATATTACACAATAATCCGACTTTAAGGAAGTTTAAGAAAACTCTATTTCTTATAAACACACGATCGAGTATTGGTGAACTCGATCGACTATGTTTAGCCTGCGACCTGATCGAGTATATGTAGACTCAATCAAGTATCCCCCTGAGATGCTCCAGCTTCTTTCTCGCGACTCGATCGCGTTTTGCAATACTCGATCAATACTCGATCGAGTGACCTTGGGAAACTCCCATCTTCTCTTCGTTTTATTCTTCTTTCTTCTCGATAATTGTGCCTATCGATTCCGCGGTGTTCATTAATATCCAATTGTTGCACAAATGCATGCAACCTGCATTAAAACACCAAAAGGCGGAAGTATCAACATTCTAGCATTAATAGCATTTAATCATGCATTTAGGCATAAAAACCATCACTAAAGTGACTAAGGGGAGAAATAAACATGTATATAAATATCACCCATCAAACTCCCCTAAACCATCTCTTTGCTTGACCTCAAAGTACTAAACACAATACAAAGACAACATACAAATGGCAAAATCAAAAATCTCAAAGCTAATGTTTATGCACATACAAATCCCGAGTCATCCATATCTATAACAAAGTCATGAGAAAAATGTACCAACAAAACGAATTCATTGGCACGGGCAATAGAATACGCAGCTCAAATCACGAGATGTTACCGTATTCGACAAAACCAATTACCTTTCATCTTGCAAAACAAATTATTCGGACTCTCACGGATTCACTCTTGCACTTATAAGTGTTTGAAATGGTGAGTTTTGTAAAGATAGACATAAATAGAAACACTCACGCAACTTATGAAACATGCATGCAATCTCATGTGATAATAATTTTCTCAACTAATACGCATGCACAAGAAGACCAAAGCACATGTATCAAGGATAAAAAGGAGGCTAATGGGTGAAGGTATATAAGTGGGTTGTGCGAAGGTACGTATGGGAATGTGGGGCTAAGACCGGTACTCGCATCGACACTTACCAAACCAATCATATACTATAAAAACAGAAGCTAACCCAACTAGAGAAATCATCTTAAAATTTGACAACACAAGAGAGATATTGATATTACTCTCTAAATATGCATTAGACTCTAGCAAATTCCTTTAAACAGATCAATTGAAGCAACTTAATTTTCTTCTCTTTTGTTTCTTTTCCTGTTTTTTTCGATTTCTTTTTCATTTTCCTCTTTTTTTTCATTTTTTGTTATGTTCTTTTCTTTTTGCTTCAAACGTTTTCTCAACATAGGGAATGATAAACAATTGCTAACAAAAACTTAATACACCCACTTTGACAATATAAGTCCAAACCCAACCACAGTAGCAAGATATGCATTAAAAATAAGCAACTGCGACTGTCTCGATATGGCAGGCAAATTCTAGGAATGTAGCTAAATTTTATTTTGTCAAACGGCTACCAAGGTTCAAACGGGCTTAACAAAAGGTAATGTAACGCTTATTTGAACGGTAAGAACCGCCTTTCCTCATAAACTTTATCAAATGAACGCGTATAGCTATCAAGAAACTATTGTCACATTTATGCAGTTTGATGTTACACATTCCACAAGGAGTACAACACTCAAAGACCTAATGACAATGAGACCAATTTATTAATGTCCCTCGCATAGGAAGCTCTAAAGACCTCAGAAACATAAGTGGTCTTCCAACATAATTTATCAAATCTAATTAGCAAAAGGCATGTCAAATACGGTCAAGACTAGATCATTGAGCTTTGTTTTCGGAATAACATGTCAAAATAATGTACATGGATGACTTAAATAGGATTCAAATGCAAAAACAATGCAAATTATCATCATGGTTATTCAATTTCGCCACGACTCGACCTAATAAAATAAATAACATGTTTTTGAATTTTTGAAATATAATTAATTTTTTATGATTTTTTTTTCAGCACATAATGCATAAATAAACACACAACATAAATAAAGACTCTCCCCGAAACCTAAATGTCACAGTGTCCTCAATGTGACGCTAAGAGCACAACAATCACACAACATATCCAACAACAACAACCTATATGACACTACTAACAAAAGGGAAAAGGAAATAAAGCTAAAGAAGATATAATAAAAGAAAATTGAAAGAAAGATAATAGCATATGTATAGATATAATCTCCCCCAAACTGGGTGCAAAATGGGGGGACGTAGTGACTACCTCATCAACATCATTGCTAGTTCCATGAACGACCTTATCATAATCTTCAACCTCATGAAGCATGGCATTGAGATCAGGATCATCTTGACGAGCACTAGATGTGCTTGCCCTATCACGAGCACGACCCCTACCAAAAGTAAGAGCTCCAAAATCACCAATTCGCTCATAATGACGAATAGGTGTATGTAATGGCCATCAAAGATAACCATAATCGTGACTATACTGATCCGTCCACGTCTCCCTCGTCACCCCATAATATTGGTATACACCACTATCATCACCCGGACCCCTCCAGTAACTAGGGGGTGTCAAAGGAGGTGGGGGAGGAATCGTCCCCAGTGAAGCTCTCTCCATGTCCTCTCACTCTCACTGACGCCGCATAACCAAATCATTATTGATCCCCTGATGGATCCTCACCTCCCTGTCAATAATGGGGTCAAAAGTTTAAGATTGGTGTAGGAAAGGGGAATCGAAAAACCGAAGTCTGCGGCTGGGGTGGTGGTGGCTGAGGCATACGAATAGTACAATGCACAGGTGGAGGTCGACGGCGGCGAACTCGAATCTCCACCATAGGTAAGGGAATAAGAATCTTGGGTGATATCAAATAATTCTTAGGAGTAGAACGAATGGCAGAATCATCATCCTCTAAGTAAGCAATGCTAGGCAAGTGCTCGCTATTTGACAACTTAATCCATAAAACCTCTCTAACTTTCCAATAAAACGCACTATCTACGACCTCAAACCAACACAAAGTATGTCTCAAATACTCCTTATCCAGCAATGGAGAAGTAACCTCGATCATAGCAACATAGGGCACTCGACGTTCAAAACCAACCAACCACCTCGCTAACCTAGTAACGATGGCACCACAATCATGCAAAGAAGTCTTACCCGTCATCTTCTTCAAGGCCGCAAAACCCACCCAGGGGCACTAAAAGTAAAAGCACACTCGCGGAAAGGGTTCTGATAGGAGGCAAACAAGGTTACCTCTCACGAGTTAACCTTACTGAAATCGTTACGTCTAAACAACAAGTAACTCACATTCCTAAAAAAGAATTTCAAACATATATGTTTCACATCACTTAGTGCCATGGCACTAATATCAACATCCTTGAAACCAGTTTACAACGGAAAATATTGTGCAGCAGAAACCCCGTGGGGAAGACGAACTAATTCATCCATGTCGGTGGTCTAAGGCCTAAATATTCAGAAATTTCATTCAAGGTAACACGGAATTCCCAATTCATCAAGGCAAAACAAACCCTATGTCGTGGCCCATTATACACAAATGAACTCAAAAACTCCAAAGTTAAGGGACGATAGGAAAGCTCAAAAATGCTGAAAATACCTCGTAAACCAAGCTGTAGAAACATAGCATTAAGAGTACCTCGAATGCCCAAGGAGTCGAGAACAGCGGTAAAAACGCTTTGAATAGCGCTCATAGGTTGAGCCATGAGCCGAATAAACTCATCCCGCGGAGTTTTATTTTGGAAAGTAACCCAAGGGTAGGCTGGAAAGGGTTGTAAGTGAGGTGGAGCGGGTTGTTGAACGACCGGAACAGTTTGTTGAACGGGATTGGAGGTGCTTGCTTGTTTCCTTTGTCTCTCAATAGTCCGTGCTTCCCCATGAGTCTCGATCGAGTGAACTTAAGACCACGCTCTTTCATCTCCCACTCATAAGTAATCCCGAAATTCACTCCCTTTCCGCGCTCAAATCAATGTATATGGAATTTGAATAGCAACTAATTAAATTTATCTAGATGATGGAAATTAAACTAAATTAACTAATGAATACGCATCAAAATCCTAAAATATAAAATAAAATTCGAGCTAAGTCCCGGTAGCTCTGGTTTATAACGGTACCGCATGGCCATGTTAACCTCATCAAATGGAAGAATGAGAGATAAGGAAAAGGTCAACGACCTCTATCACTCCAATAAACGCCCCTTCAAAGTAAATTTTTAAGCGTTGTCCGTTTACTTTGAAGGTTTCTCTCTTGCCATTTTGTAGCGTAACTGACCCAAATTTGTTCACATCAGTAATTGTGAACGGTCCTGACCACCTGAACTTAAGCTTACATGGAAACAAACGCAAACGGGAGTTAAATACTAATATTTTATCACCAAAATGAATTCCCGCTGCAAGATATGCTTGTCATGCCATTTCTTCGTCCTTTCCTTGTACACCCAAGCACTATCATAGGCATGCAACCAAAACTCATCGAACTCGTTCAATTGCATAAGTCGTTTCTCCCCCGTCTGTGAGGGATCCATATTAAGCTTCTTAAAGGACCACAAAGCCTTGTACTCGAGTTCTACCGGTAAATGGAACGCCTTGCCATAGACTAAGCGGTATGCTGATGCACCAATTATAGTCTTGAATGTAGTTCGGTAAGCTTATAAAGTGCCATCAAGTTTACGACTCCAATTCTTTCTTGATTTACTCACGACTTTCTCAAGGATCGACTTTATTTCTCTATTAGAAACCTCTACTTGCCCACTTGTCTGCGGATGATAATTTAACCCCCGACGGTGTGTAACGCCATACTTCTTCAGTAAAGTGTTAAGATGACGTTCATTGAAATGCTTTCCGCCATCGCTAATAAAACTACAAGGGACTCCGAATCGTGGGAAGATAATCTTCTGAAACAGTTAAATAACTACCTTGACATCACAAGTGGGAGTGACGACAATGGCTTCCACCCACTTTGAAACATAGTCTACCGCTATTAGTATGTATCGATTCACATGAGAAGATGGGAATGGCCCTTGGTTGTCAAAACCCCAATCATCGAAGATCTCAACCTCCAAAATTCCCTATTGAGGCATCTCATGCTTTGCGAAATATTACCCATCCTTTGACACACGGCACAAGGTCGGACAAAACTAATAGGATCCTTGAGAATAGTCGGCCAATAAAAACCCGAATGCATTACCTAGCAAATGTCCCAGAAGGACCATGATGACCGCCTTAAGAATAAGAATGACAATAAGTAAGGATGACATGTACCTCGTCCTCCGAAATGCATCGTCTATAAATATCATCGGCACACTCTCGGCATAGATAAAGATCATCGTAAAAGTACCGCTCAAAATCATGTAGAAACATCTTCTTTTGTTGGTAAGATAAATCGGGAGGCATAATTACCCCAACCAAATAGTTGGCATAGTCAGCAAACCATGGAGTCTCCATGGTAATGGAAAGAAGGTGATCATCGGCGAATAAATCATCACTGGGATAAGATCCCCATCATATCTCAAACGAGATAAATGCTCAGCAACTACATTCTCAGCTCTAGACTTATCCCGGATCTCTATATCAAATTCTTTTAGTAATAATATCCAACGAATAAGCCTAGTTTTGGCTTCCTTCGTAGCCAATAAATATTTCAATGTTGCATGGTCAGTGTAGACTATAACCTTGAAACCTACAAGATAGGCTCTAAAGTTATCCAATGCATAGACAACAAGAAGTAACGCATTCTCAGTAGTAGGATAGTTAACTTGCGCATTATCTAAAGTTTTACGGGCATAATAGACCGCATGTAGCATGTTATCCCTCCTTTGCCCCAAAACTGCCTCAACTGCATAGTCACTAGCATCATACATTATCTTAAATGGCAAGTTCAAATCGGGAGACTAGATAATTGGAGCTGAGATAAGAGCATGTTTAATCCTGTCAAAAGACTTAACCCACTCATCAGTAAAGACGAACGGAGCATCCTTATGGAGAAGCTTAGTTAATGGTTGAACAATTTTTGAAAAATCCTTGATAAAGCGGCGATAAAACCCCGCATGACCAAGGGAACTCCTAACACTTTTAACATTTACCATGTATGGTAATTGCTCAAGCACCTCTACTTTATCTTTATCCATTTGGATGTCTCGCCCAGACACCAAATGACCAACTACCACTCTTTCTGTCACCATGAAGTGGCACTTTTCCTAGTTTAACACAAGATTACTTTCCTCACAATGTTATAAGACTTTAGATAAATTAGCTAAACAAACATCAAAATCGGTCCCATAAACACTGACTTCATCCATAAAGACTTCCATAATAGACTCGATATAATCGGAAAAGATAGCCATCATACAACGTTGAAAGGTGGCAGGGGCATTACATAACCCAATAGGCATTCTTCGATCGTCGAAGTCACTGTAAGGGAATATGAAGGTAGTCTTTTCCTGATCATTGAGATGAATGGGGAACTGAAAGAATCCCGAGTAGCCGTCTAGATAGAAAAAAAATATTTATGGTACGCTATACGCTCTAACATTTGGTCGATATAGGGAAGAGGGAAATGGTCTTTTTTGGTAGCTACATTAAGCCTCCTATAATCAATACACATCCTTCACCATGTCACTAGTGTAGTAGATATGAGATTATTTTTCTCATTAGTGACGACCATAGTCCTCCCTTCTCAGGGCCTACCAGAATAGGATTGACCCACTTTGATTTAGAAATAGAATATATGATCCCGACATCTAAAAATTTATACACCTATTTTTTCTCACTACCGCTTGCATAGTAGGATTAAATTGACGTTGACCTTGCCTACAAGGGTTAGATAAAAAATTCTTTCAATAAAAGTGGATCATTAGCTTGAATGCAATAGTTGGAAATGCATCATGATGGATAATAATATGCAAAATGAACAAACAAAAAGAAACAAAAATGATTTTTTTTAGCAGAATGTAAAATGCTATGATAATGTAAAGTTCAATCCCTCCCCCAAGCTAAACATCACATTGTCCTCGATGTGCTAAATACAAACTATGAGAATGAATACTAATACGTTTAATGGAAAAAAGGAAAAAAATGAGAGAAGGAGGAAGCTTACAAAACCACACAGACTCCCCCAAGCTAGCCTTTTAGCTTAATATAGAGATTTCTTGTAGGAAAGTGAAAAAGTTCTTTCATCTATTTCTCCTTTAAATAAATCAAACTATATACAAAAATGTTGTAAGATAAACAAAAAGAAACCGAGAAAAAGAAACACGGGTTGCCTCATAAGTAGTGCTGGTTTACGTCCCGCACGACTGATGTTCAGGGAGAGATCAAGGTTCGGGAGATGAGGACTCCATGTAAAGGACTTCGACAACTCCAATTGTAGAATTACTGTAGTAGTGCTTGAGATGGTGACCATTGAGCTTGAATTGCTTACCACTCGTGGTCATAACCTCGACATTGCCAAATTTGCTTACATAAGTGACAGTGAAAGGACCTGACCATCTTGTCTTGAGCTTTCCCGGAAATATTTTCAAACGGGAATTGAAAAGAAGTACCTGATCACCGTTGTTGAATTATCTTTTGATTATTTTCTTGTCGTGTCAACACTTTGTCTTCTCTTTGTAGAGGCGAGAGCTCTCATAAGCTTGCAAACGAAACTACGTGGGTTCATTAAGTTGCAACAACCTTCTTTCAACGCTAAGCTTAGTGTCTAGATTGAGTTCTTTGATACCCTAGTAAGCTTTGTGTTTCATCTCTACCAGAAATTGACAGGATTCCCGTAGACCATCCTAAAGGGTGATGTCCCAATAGGTGTCTTAAATGTTGTTCGATAAGCCCATAGCGTATCATTAAGCTTAGTCCTCCAATGGTTCCTTTATTTTGAAACAACTTTGTGGAGGATTTTTTTGAGTTCTATGTTCGAGACTTCTACTTGGTCACTGGTTTGAGGATGATAAGCCAAGCCTCTCCTATGGTATACACCATATTTGGCTAGTAAGGCGTAAAGTTGGTTCTCCCCAAAATGTGTTCCTCGATCACGTATCATGGCTCTTGGCACACCAAAGTGAGGGAAGATGACATTCTTGAAAAGGTGGATTAAGGCTCTAGCATCATTAGTTGGAGTTGCAATTTATTCCACCCATTTGGAAACATAGTCGAGTACGACTAGGATATAGCGATTTGCATTTGATGAGGGAAAATGCCCTTGATAATCAATCCCCAAACATTGAATACTTCCACTTCTAGGATCCCATTATGAGGCATTTCATACCTCTTTGATATTTGTCCCATCCTTTGGCAAGCATCGCATCCCATAACGAAGTCTCATGAATCCTTGAACATTGGTGGCCAATAAAATCCAGATTGAAGAACTTTAGCCACTGTTTTTGAAGGTCCATGATGACAACCATAAGAGGAAGAATGGCATCCTTCGAGCACACCCTTCACTTCCCGTTAAGGGATACATCTTCGCTACAACCCGTCAGAGAAATGTTTGAAAAGGTAAGGGTTGTCCCAAATGAAAAACTTGACATCATGTAAGAACTTCTTTCTTTGATTGTAAGACATGTCATATGGTAATTGATTACCAATGATGTAATTGGCAATGTTGGTGTACCAAGGTGTGGTTTCCTCAATCGCTATCAACGAATCATCAGCAAAAAAATCGTTAATATGTGTTTGTACTCCAACTTCCTCAACCTTTACTCGTGAGAGATGATCGGCAACAACATTCTCAGCTCCTTTCTTGTCACGGATTTCCAAATCAAATTCTTGCAGAAGTAAGATCCATGAGCCTGGGCTTTGCTTCCTTCTTTGAAAGTAAGTACTTCAAAGTTGCATGATCAATGTAAACAATGACTTTAGATCCGATCAAGTAGGAGCAAAATTTGTCTAGGGCATAGACAATAGCAAGGAATTGCTTCCCAATAGTGGCATAGTTGATCTGAGCTGGATCTAATGTTTTGCTTGTATAGTAAATAGCGTGCAATATCTTCTTCTTTCTTTGGCCAAGGACTACCCTTACTGCTTAATCACTTGCATCACGCATTCTAAGAGTAGGCTCCAGTCAAGTGGCTGGATGATGGGTGTTGTAATCAAAGCCTTTTTTATTTTTCGGAAAGATTCGAGGAAATTGTCAGTGAAAATGAAAGGTGCATCTTTGAAAAGAAGCTCGTTTAGGGGTTTAGCAATTTTATAAATGTCTTTAATAAAACGGCAGTAGAAACCCGCGTATCCTCGAAACTCCTAACACTTTTGACATTCACTGGTGGGGGTAATTGTTCAATCACTTGGACCTTATCGCGGTCCACTTCTATACCTCTTTCAGAAATGATATGGCCAAGTACTACTTATTCAGTCACCATGAAATGACATTTTTACCAATTTAAAACCATGTCGACCTCCTCACATATTTTCAAGACTCGTGACAAATTAGATAGAAAGTCATCAAAAGAAGTGCCATAGACACTAAAATCATCCATGAAGACTTCCATGATTCACTCTACAAAATCAGAAAAGATGATGGTCATGCATTGGTTGAAGGTTGCGGGTGCATTACACAACCCGAATGGCATCTGAAGAGTCTATTGATTCTAAATACTCAGAGGGGGGGCTGAATTGAATATAAATAAAGTATGCCTACTTTTTCGATTGTCCGTATAAGCGTGTAGTAGTAATATGTGATTTAAATATATTAATTAAATTCAACTCAACTAGTTACTTGTAACGTGTATGGAAACAACAAAATACGTAAGCAAATAAGAAGCAAGAGACACAAGGATTTTTGAAGTGGTTCAGTTTCACACGTTGAAACCTACGTCCACTATTTCTCGATTAATAATTTTAGAACCTACTCCGGATTAAAAAATTATTAACCCTACTCGTACAACTAACTATAGGTGTAACTCAAAGTTTGAGTATCGTAAATACTTGACTCTTAGGTTAATAAGAAAGTGATTTTTTGTTCGTGATGTTCACACAATTGAACGTATAAAAAACAAATCTAGCACTATTATCCAATAACGTATTCTCAAAGTAAAGTGCAAGAGTAGGTGCGACTTTTCGAAAATAAAGACTTGGAATTTTTATCACAATGCAAAATATAAAATCTAGTATGAAAAACGTAGTTTTAAATGCATAGAAATCATGGGTATTTATAGTAGAGAGGCAAACTAGGTTTTAATTAAAAACCCTAGTATTAGCCGTGACCTTTCTTGGATCGTAAGAAAGATATTAGGTTAAATTTACGAACCCTAATAAACCATGTGCCTCACTTGTGTAACAAGAAGGATATTAGGTTTATATCTAAATTAAACCCCAATTACTCCTAACGTAATCACGGGTAGGACGTCACAAGAGCCTTACTTGCGTGAAACTCTAGTTCATGGTTGGGCTTAGAAAGATAGATTAGGGTTTAGGTTTTGAACATATATGAAACCCTAGATAGCATGACAACTCATAAGTTGTTTTACTAATCAATAGATAAACCATAATATTATTCAACGTAAATAAATTTAGACCTTAGACTACTATAAATACTTTTCTTCAAAAAGATTATTTAAAAACTATATTCAAAACCGTTTTGAAATCATAAAACAACAGCTCTATTTTCGCAGCTCCGAAGTTATAGTAGGATCATCGTTTACTTTGAGCTTGGTAAATAAGGTTATAGTAAAAACAATTATAACTCTACTTCCCAAAATGAATAAAGAGAAGTACCATTATTGGACGACGACCTATACTATCAAATCTTCATAGAGATCTTCAGTATGCTGATTATCACTTAGAAACGCCTATAAATTTACTACCGCAGTTCCAAAGTTATAGTACAATGGCCTATAACTTTGCTTCACCTTTTCTTCACAAATCATCAAAGTTGTAGCTAAACTAGTTATAACTTCAGGTACCAAACCATGTCTAATATAATCAATACTAAAATAACGATTACAAGCACAAGCATACATCTTATACAAACATACTTGTCATTATTAAAATATAATGACATAACTATATGGTTCAACATCATCCTTCGGTATGGAAATGTACCATAAGGATAGGTAAACGTGGTCTTTTCTTGATTATCGGGATGAATGGGTATTTGGAATAATCCCAAGTAACCATCTAGGTAATAAAAGTAATTGTGACAAGCCAGTCTTTCTAAAAATTGGTCAATCAAAGGTAAAGGGTAATGATCCTTCTTGGTGGATTTGTTCAGATTCCTATAGTCAATTCACATGCGCTACCTTGTGACGATCCTGGTGGGGATAAGATCATTTTTATTATTCTTGACTATGGTTGTCCCCCCTTTCTTTTGGACCACTTAGACTGGACTAACTCATTTACAGTCAGAAATTGCATAAATGATTATTGCGTCTAACAATTTCATTACCTCATTCTTTACTACCTCTTGCATGTTAGCGTTTAGATGACGCTGACCCTGGACACAAGGTTTCCGTCCCTCTTCTAGGTGAATTCTATGCATGCAGAAGTCAGGGATTATACCTCTCAAATCATCAAGTTTGTACCCCATGGCCTTTTTATGTGTTCTCAAGATTGCAAACAAGGAAGATAGTTGACTTGCAGTAAGGGATGCACTAACTATGACTGAACACATTTCAGAGTCATTTAGAGAGGCATACCATAGGTTTAATGGAAGGGGTTTGAGTTCGGATTCTTTTACCTCTACCTTGGTAGGTGTATCGATTAAGCCAATGAACTGACGACTTTCCTCCGGCGAGAGTTCCTCTCCAGTTAGATCAGCTTCTCTCTTGCGAATCTCAGCATATTTTCCGTACTATCGCTACCTGCAAAATCTTCTAGCAAAACAATTGCCGCAAAAGGATCTTTGATTATTGAGTGATGTAATGAATCATCTACAATAGATTCTAAGACATCAATGAAACAACAAGACTCTTCTAGCATTGGGCTTTTCATAGCATTGTTCAAATTATAAGTGACTTTGTCATCACCCACTTCCAGTGTTAACTTACCATTCTTGACGTCGATGACCGCATCAACGGTATGTAGGAAAGGTCTTCATAAAATAATAGGTATTTGGCAATCTTCAGCCATGTCAAGGACAATCAAAGTCAACATGAATGAAAAACTTCCCTACCTTGATGGGCACATCTTCTAAAAATTCCCATTGATTATTTAAGAGAACGGTCTGCCATTTATAAGGTGACTCTGTAGATACCTCATATCTACACCTTCCGCCAACCACCCACTGATGATTGGGCCGCATGTTTGGAATGCGAAATGATTTATGACAATTCGTAAGTTTATCGTCAAGTGATAGCTCAAACACTTGTGTCTACCCTTTGGTTGTTATCTACCCACCGGTACGATCGTTTTGATAGTCATTAGAGTTTATTTAAAGTCCGGTTCGAAAACCGCTTCTTTTTCTAGAAACAGTTTTAAAACTCCAAGTCGGAACGCGCGGGAATATTCTAAATATTTTATTAATATTTCAAATTCTATATTTTTGAAAAAATATATCTCATATCTTTTAAAAGGGAAGTATAGATCTACAACAATTCCTTAAAAGAAACGTAAAATTCTTTCTTCCGCAGAAGGAAACGTCTGGGGAAATGACGCAGCAGGTTCCGCTCCTCTTCGATGGATCGCAGCTCCTGGTGCGCCCCTTCGCTAGCGTGTTTTCTCCAATTTAGAGATAAGTTTGTTTTCTTCCGGAACTCTTCATATTTTCTACTATAAAAGGAGAGCTCTGTTCTCACTTTTAAGGCACGCGAGTGTTCCGCCCTTCTCTTCTCTCTTTGGATTCTAGACCTTGCTCTAAGATCCTTCTAGGTACTCGTCACGTTTGCATGACCGACCAATTTGATCACTACACAATCAATCAAT
This sequence comes from Heliosperma pusillum, assembly GCA_022085475.1. Taxonomy (NCBI): domain Eukaryota; kingdom Viridiplantae; phylum Streptophyta; class Magnoliopsida; order Caryophyllales; family Caryophyllaceae; genus Heliosperma; species Heliosperma pusillum. Next base: position 28,707 of record JAIUZE010066855.1, read on the forward strand.
CAATAAATCAACTAATCAATTTTTTAGTCCTTTAACGAGGGAACTTTCTGCATACATTCGAGTTGAGCTATCGCCAAAACGTTAACTTAGTTAATATCTCGTTCGTCAAACATGTAAGTCTGAGGGTGTAAATACGATATTTTATTATTTTATTCATTCAATTAATGTAAGATTCACGTCAGAAATAAATTCAAAGTCGATTTTAATCAAAACCCTTTTTATAAGACCTTTTTAGTAGTGATCTTGACGTGGGGAAGAATCATAGTAGCAGTTTCGCCTTCTGGAAGGATCGCAGCATCTGTTGCGCCTCTTCTAGAGGCTACCCTGCTACTGCTCTTTTTCATCCTCTAGTTTCTGTAAACTCGTTCTTATTTTATTTTCTTTGTTTATAAACTGTAAATCGTATTTATCTTTCATATAAAACATTTTGTTCTTGACCTAGATCCCTAATAATTCAATATTAGCGCGGGTTGTCGTCTTTGAATCAAAATTGGGATTTAGAGGTTCGATATGATACGTTCATATCAAATCTCTGGATTTATTGTTGATATAAATTGTAGTGTAATTAATATGTTAAACTACTTCTACTCAAGTCATAGGCCAATAATCCATCGTAAATATACAAAACAACATAACTGCTCGCGATTCTGACTTCACAGTCAGAATTCAATTCAAGAACAGACTCAACAAGCAATGCGCCTCTTCGAGAGGACATAGTTGTTGCTGCGCCTGTTCTTGGTTGACTTCTGTCCCTGAACTTCAGATTTCGCCTTTATGTAACTTTAATTACGTAATTAATTAACTATTAGTCGTATTATCGCTCCTAATCTGTGTTTTAGTTTTTTAAACCTTTTCCTTTACTTTAAACCTCCGTTTTGAGTATATTCTTACGTAGATCCCGTAATCCATTGTAATCTCATTTAGTCATTGTAATTATATGATTTCTTTGCCTTTCGTATGTAATTCATTCTCAATTCCGAATTTTCACATAATTAAGTGCTAATTACATGTTCATCGACATAATCTAATGCACCTGCTCGGATTAAAACGTTGGATATTGCATTGCATGCATATAATCGATAATAAATCAAAAACGAATGATTTCCCTAATCATTAGTAGAGGTCGCTATCGAGGTGGGTGGGATTAGGTGTTGGATTAAAGAGCTTCCTAATACGTACCCTCACCCCTTACTCCAGATCTCTGTGAACATCCGTGTTCATTGGCATCCACGAGAGTCATTCTAGACATAGAATCCTAAGGGTAAAGAGTTCTTAGTGTTCATGTCATTACTTTGTGTCTTAACATGGCATAAAGTATTCGAACGGTTCCAATTTTCCATAAAAATTGGTGGCGACTCCACAAATGCGTATTTCTACGCTTGTCCATCCAAGTGCGCCGCTCCGTGGTTCCCCGTGTACCACAGTTCGGCAAGGATGACTAATCCGTGTATCACAGTTTGGCGACTCCGCTGAGGATTATACACTTACGTGTTACACAGGGTGAAACTTGAACAAGGTTAGGGAATATTTTGTACGAGAAAGTTGTCGATTTTCCTTACTCGACCTTCTTAGGTCGTTTTATTCGGCCTTCCTAGGCTCAACCCAACCCGTTTCGGCCAAACGTCATGTCCTGACGGTCCAAATACTTATACGGGCCTAAGGATGGATATCGATTGACGTCAACCATATCGGGATACAGACTCATGTTAGTATCAATAGCTTTCACTACTCGAGGAGGTGGACTAGGAACGAACCTTACTCATGTTTGGCGCGGACCTCTCCACGGACCGGGTTTGATTGCTTGGTATGTCAACCCATCCTTTAAGCTAAAACCATTTTAAAAGCACTCAGCATACCGTTATAATGCCTGTATAAAATGTGTATAACCCATACATGATCACCATTTTGTAAATAAAACCATGAAGAACTTTTTAAAATAAAATCCTTTGCAAAACGGTAAAACAGTTTTAAAGGTGGCATAAAGTAGCGCAAAATGAGTCAAAACTCTGCCCAAATATCCAGTCAAAATCATCTTTTACCCACTTCGAGTCATCATTCCTACAACCACACTACGGTTGTCTAGGACAAACATTTCAAAACCAGTCATTTCCAAAACTAACCTAAGCACAGTGGCACATTCCCACTTCACAAGTTGAGTCCTTTTTTAGTAAGTGTGCTAGAATGGTCGATTGTGTTTTGATCCGTCTTCGGTGTGTTACCTCAGTTTCCAAGATGCCGGGAATTATTCAAGTAAGTGTTCATCAACCCAAGCAAAACCCAAATGGTAATGATCTAGTCCTAGCTGCGCTCATTCGTCTCCAACCAACTCAAGACCAAGCTTACGCTCGCCTCAATGCCATTGAAGGCCTAATTGTTGTCGTAGAAACTAGGCTTCTTCCTGGAGACATTCCTGGTCCTAGTGTGCATGATAACATTCCCCCCTCTGTGGGACAACCAGAAGTCAATCCCCCACCTGTTCTTACTGGAGCTGAAAAGCGACTCCAATACTTGAAGGAGCAACTAATGTACCTCAAGGGAGATGACATCTACAGGGAGAATAATTGCAAATATGAAGCGGTAAATATCCAATTGCCAATCCAATTCAACATGACAGACATCGCAAATTTCAAGGGACATGAGAACCCTTTAAATAATATTCGTGCTTTCAAAGATTACAAATCTATCAATGGCATCGAACCTGAGATGTTTCGAAGGTTTTTTCCTTCATCTCTCGACACAATTCCTAAGCAATGGTTCTATTCTCTGGAACATAAGAAAATTTTAACCTGGGATGATGCCGCAGTTGAGTTCGCCATGCAATACGCAGACAATGCTGAAATCCAAGTCAATATGCGTACTCTAGAGGTTCTTACCCAAAATGAGAAAGAAAGTTTCACCGACTTCCTAAGTAGGCGGAGAAAGACTAGCACACAACTTGTTGAACCTCCAAATGAAGCCACTCTTGTGGAAACGTTCGTAGACAAATTGATACCTATTTATGCAAATCACCCTAGGTACCAAAACATAAATTCTTTGAAAGATTTAACTGTGCTAGGATCAAGAATTGAAGAGGACGTCCGAAAAGGGCTGTTGTCCAAAACGGTAGGTCGCGGATATCAAGGCTCATCGAATTGTTCTTACGGCCAGACTAACAAACCCGATGAAGTCAATCTTGTTGAACCATATAAAAAAAACAACCCACAAAGGAAATTCACAAGCATCGGTGATACATATTCCAATGCCTTGAAAAGGTTGACAAAAGAAGGCAAGCTCCAGCCCATAGGACCTACGCCTGACCCAAAGAATAAATCTAAATTCTTCGATGAGAATGCCTACTGCGAATATCACAGAGGTAAAGGGCATGATACAGAGAACTGCTTCAAATTGAAACATGTCATTCAGGATATGATTGAAGATGGTTGTCTACCCCTACCTCTTGGCAGCAAGCATACCAATACTCAGAATCCTCTCGGAGTTCTGATGATTACAGATGAAGCATCCACCTTGGATTTTTCACACCTTATTTCCCCAATCGAAGATGAGATTCACATGTTAGAAAATGAAGGAACATATTCAACCATTTCTCATACCATCGATGACTTCATCGCATGGGCTAAGAGTCTATGTAGACAAGTTTCAAAGCTTGAAACCACTGTAGCATCTCTACGCATTCCAGGCGCCACGCCCCAAGAAAGGGTACCATGAATTAAAAATCTATCTCAAGAGTCTACTATGCAAGAGGTGATCACAACATGTGATAATCTAGTCAAACGAGTAATCACTTTGGAAGCCGAAATCATCAGACCGAGAGAACTCATTACCGTCAACGGAATATGGGTCGATGACGACGAGGATGAATACCTCACAAAACTTTATCAAACCAAAGATAGTGAAGATATAGTCAAGGCTAGTGAAGATCAAGATATAGAATACCTTACTCGATCAGGGTGTCCTTATCAAGGTGTCTCTCAGAATGGTCCTACCATCAATGGTCCAGTTACAAACACCTATGTCGTCACCCTAAATGATAGTGGAGGTACATCTACTGAAACAACTACAGAAGACAAAGGCTGATCTTCCAGTCTGGCAGTTAGTTGCGAGTTCATTTCCCCATCGCCAAGCTTTATTACAAGCATTGTCAAAACTGAATGTAGTGCACGACTCTACACCTCACAACGTAGTCAACTTGGTCCTCCAAGACTCAATTAAGCTAAGTAACCCATTTACTTTCTCAGAAGAGGACTTACCCCATTTTGGTGCCAGTCACAATCTCGCTGTATATATCACAATCACGTGCCTAAAGAAGAATGTACCAATGAATTTAGTAGATGATGGCTCCGCAGTCAATGTCATACCACGAAAAACAACGCGTAAGTTGGGCATGAAAGAATCAGATTGGGCACCTACCAACCAAGGTGTTCGAGCATATGATAGAGCACGACGTAAGGTGATAGGGTTAATCAACCTCACCATAGCCACCGGGCCAATTGAACGAAAGGTCAACTTCCAGATTGTGGCCATCGAAGCATCCTTTAATATAAGTATAAGGAGGCCTTGGATTCACGCTTTTAAAGCGGTAACATCCACCTTGCATCAGAAGATCAAAATTCCTCTAGATGGCAAAGTAGTGACGATTAATTAGTCACCTATCAAAAGTTGTAATAGAGAAAATTTTCGGCAACCAAGTAGTCACGGATCCAGTATACGAGCTTGGAGGATTTCAGAGCATAAATCTTGTAGAGAGTGAGGTTGCACCTCTGTACTTCGCTCCATACTCTAACTTAGTGGACAACCACATACTCAAATCTCAGGGATACTTCCAAGGAATGCCATTGAACCCCATCAGGAAGAGTACCTTTGCACCTTACAAAGAAGGGAATTCCGGAAAGATACAATTAGGATTGGGGTACAAACCAACAAAGGAAGAAGCCCTGATATGCTTACTCAAGTCCAAAATCGTAAAAGTCAAGGAATCCAGATGGAACCTTATCTCCCTACTCTAAATGGATACTTCGTTAGGGAAGGAGTCAATAATACTTTCACGGATTTCCCGAACCATGGCACTATTGTTGGAGCTAGTGTCCTCCACAATTAGTGTGATAACGTGTATAAATCTCTTACAGGTTCACAGGGTATACTTAGTATTCTTATCAGTTGATTAACGTTTATCGATAACGGTTGGCTTGCTAGAAGTTTGACGTAATTGTCATTTTAATGGCGGTGATCAACTGGTCCCTAAAAGTCACACCTAAAGGATGTGTTTGAGAGATATGATTATATGAAAAATATAATCATATTGATGCCTTATATGACTAAAAGGTTAGTCAATGTAATGATGATACGATTATTTCATACGATTAAATAATACTAGCTCAGACAAATTAAATGTTAATTCGTAATTGAATATAAACTGTTATATCTAATTGATGTATATAATGTAATTATTTAATACGATTAAATAATGTAAGCTTAAACGAATTAAATGTTAATTCGTAATTAAATATAAACTGTTATATTTAAGGGTAATGATAAATACAACCCACTGGGTTGTACTTTAGAATTTAATATATTTCCTTAAGTAGAATTAAAGTTAGAATTTATGACAAAATTACGCGTATATTGATGTCCCTAATGCTTGTTTTAAGCTTTTATTTCCTCTTTTATACCCTTAAATACAGCCCAGTGGGTTGTATATATCATTTTCCTATATTTAATTAGCAAATTATAAATATACGATATTTATAGTTGACGTATATATTATATGATATTGTCATAATAAATGATGTCAGACCGGTATTAATAAATCGACTACAAGATGTTGTATGGACTTATTAATATGTGACAACATAAATGACAATAATGATACATATACATTTTATACATTAAAATAAAAAGTAAACCTAACAACCTAAAAACAAGTAGAGGAAAAAGAGGGAAGACTCCTCCCTTGACTCCACCAGTTGGACGGTTAAAAGAGAGAGGAGAAGAGATTGAAAACGACTCTTCCTCTCTACATTTTCTAATCATCAACTCTCACAAAATATTATTAGTAATTTTTGGGTATTCATTCTAGCACAAGAAAAGACATTTCTCGGAGCATCTTGGGTGCAACGATTAGGAGAATATCGATCTCGATATTTGTTCTTAGGCCATATTGTCAGGACTGGAGGTTGATTCTAATCTCTATGTTTTATATTATGCATTTCGTTTATGACTCGCATTTCATATATTATGATTTCGTCATAATCCTTAAATTTCATGATGAAATATACCGATATTCCCACAAGTGGTATCAGAGCATAGGCTACGAAATTATTTTATATGATTTTTCATTCATAAATGATGAAATATTGAATTAAGATTTTTTTGAATTTTTTTTTTATTATTATTTTTTAAAACAGCCACGGCTTTTTTTTTTTTTTTTTTATAACATAATACATACAAATTAAACATTTTAATTTGATGTCGTAGTCCAGCCAATGAAACTCCTCGCCTACTCCAAGTTAACCCTCACAACCGTCAACGACCACTCTAAAGACTCCTCTCCACACGGCAGACCCAAAATCATGCCGTAGTCCTCTAAGATTACCCCGACCTCTCGAAAAGGTATATGAAAGGTCGAAGTCGTATCCCAATACCGATTAAGAAAAGCACGAATCAAGCTAAGGTTAGCCTGAATCTTCCTCGCCTTGATCGCCCTCCATGCCCTGACCAAGCCTCCAAAGGACCCTGCCTCGACGAGAGCCCTCTCCTCCTCCGCCAGCCTCTCTTAAGCCTCCATCATCGTCGTATAGCTGGAAAAGGACCTCATGTTACCAGCATCTTAAATCAATTTAAATCAAAAAATCATCATTTATAAATGAGAAATGAACTGGTAAATGGATACAAAGAATGTTAAACAATAACTTACCATACTCTGCGCCATTCGATAAGACAAATGGCTCTCCGCCGCCTGAATGAGATGACGACCATGCCAAAAGAGATGTCTACCATCCCATTTCACGTCCCACTCAGTTGCACCCTACAGCTGACGTCCGCCTCGTCCTATATTGGCCCTCCTAGAGACCTTCTACGGCCTCCCGAGCCTCCTCAAACACCCCAGTCGGCATATCTTCTCCCACATGGTACGAAGAGGGCTGAAGGTCTACATCCATAGGGGTTTCCCCCGACGTAGAAGCAACATCACCTTCAAAACAAATGTCGTTTCAAGCATTTTTCAAGCATTTTCAAATATTTTCCAGCTCTAAAGGGACTTTTCCGGTCATCTTTGGCCATTCCTTCCGAAACCCGGCTACACATGTAAAATTTGGGTCAATTCAAGTCTAGTTCAGAGCCTAGTCCAAGGTTTGGGTCGAACATTCGACAGCATTTTGCTATAATAATAATAATAATTTTGCTTTAGAAAAGCGTCCTGCAGAAGCTGTGGCAAATCAAAAATACGACATCTTAACATGTTTACCCATTACACAAGGGTTCCAAAACACCAAGTTTCATCCAAAAAGGACAATCCTAAAAGGGTTTTCGAGGCAATTTTGGAACTAGTAGAGTGACCGTCTCATTTGTTAAAAAGTTGACGAAAACACAAAAAGAATACATGGTTATGTTCCTAACAAGACCAATTATCCTTTTATACTATCAATTTCTATCATAAAATCAAATGAAAGGCAAACCCCCAAATTTTCGACATTTTTACAGGGAAGAACCCTAATTTCAAACCCTAATTCATGCAAAATTAGGAGTTTAAAGCGAACATAAGATACATACCACGATTAGTCATGCTTTGTGGTTTAATTTGATCAAGTTTTGACTGATTTTGGTTGGAATTTGAGAGGTTTTCGAGTATTTTGTGTTTTAAAATAATGAAAATGTGTTTCGTCTGTCGCGCTTTTACTCTGACAGGGACGCGCTCGGGAAATGACGCAGCAATTGCTGCGCCTCTTCCAAAAGTCGCAGCTCTTGATGCGCCTGTTCCCCATCAAGATTTCACTTCAATTTGAAAATTCGTTACACGTTTGTTATTTGTGGGCCCAAAATCTTGTGCGCCTCTTCTCCGACATCTTATTTCACAAGCTTGGTTCTATTTCAAGATCCGTGCCTTGACCGACTTCAAAACCGTCACATGACGTTATCATCTCAGCAGGGACCCATGTTCTGGACAAACAATCCGTGTGCCTATCTTTTATTAACAGAATAATGCTCGCCATAACCGAGCAGATTCCCCGGAATGATTCAATCCTGACAGAGTATTCCATATATCATGTTTCGCAAATTCCTTTCAATATATGTTTCCCCAACGAGAGTTCCCCTAAGAAAAGAGACATGCAAATTCTCACATATGACGGCTGGCGAGCCTCACATCGCACCTTATCTCAAATAAGAAGATGCCTCAGGTATAACTCCTACTTATGCAAATTTTCCTGACGACATGTCCTTGGTTCAGACCCCTTGAACCGCCTCGCGTCGCCATAGTTTTCAGGTTGTAATCTTCGATTGACTTGGTGGCTATACTTTGACCTTTGACGACCTTGTCCAAGCCTCAGTCAAAGTGGGGGCTATGTAGATACCTCAGTTTTATACCTTCCGCCAACCACCCATTGATGATTGGGCCGCATGTTTGGTACGCGAAACGATTTATGACAATTCGTAAGTTTATCGTCAAGTGATAGCTCAAACACTTGTGTCTACCTCTAAGTCGTCATCTACGCACTGGTTTAGTCGTTTTGACAGTCATTAGAGTTTATTTAGAGTCTGGATCGAAAACCGCTTCATTTTCTAGAATCCGTTTTAAAAATAGGAGTCGGAACGCACGGAAATATTTTGGATATTTTATTAATATTTCAAATTCTATCTTTTTGATAAAATATATCTAATATCTTTTAAAGGGAAGTATAAATCTACCACAATTATATAATTGAAACATGGAAATCTTTCTTCCGCAGAAGGAAACCTCCTGCTGCGCCCCTTCCCCAGCCTGTTTTCTCCGTTTTTGAGAGAAGTTTGTGTTGTTGTGGAACTCTTCATATTTTCCACTATAAAAGGAGCGCTCCGTTTTCACTTTTAAGGCACGCGAGTGTTCCGCCCTTCTCTTCTCTCTTTGCATTCTAGACCTTCCTCTAAGCTTTTCAACATCCTTCTGGGTACCCGTCACGTTTGCATGACCGACCAATTTGACCATTACACAATAGATCAATCAATCAACTAATCGATTTTTTAGTCCTTTAACGAGGGCACTTTATGCATACATTCGAGTCGAGCTATCGCTAAAACGTTAAATTAGTTAATATCTCGTTCGTCAAACATGTAAGTTTGAGGGTGTAAATACTATATTTTATTATTTTATTCGTTCAATTAATGTAAGATTCACGTCATAAAGAAATTCAAAGTCTTTTTTAATCAAAACCCTATATATAAAACCTTTTTTACAGTGATCTTGAGGTCGGGAAGAATCGCAGCAGCAGCTGCGCCTTCTGGAAGGATCGCAACATTTGTTGCGCCTCTTCCAGAGGCTGCCATGCTACTGCTCTTCTTCTTCCCTCTGGTTTCTGTAAACTCGTTCTTATTGAAGAAATAGATCCAACTAAGAGTCAACATTGAAGAAATAGAGGCAAGCCTAAGGCGGTCAACAAAAGTCAACATGGGCGATTTTTGAGGAGAAAATTTGGCAGCTTGAAACGCTGCCAGCGCCACACGGCGCTGCCAGCGTCGTGCATAGCTGGCACGCGACTCTTGTTTCTGCCTTCTTGTTCTTTGAAGCCCATTTCTCAAGGCTCTAGGTTTCCGGAATCAAGGGTATATAAGAGCAACAAATTGAGATATTGGAAGATTATCACATCATCTGATATCATACTTGAAGAATTAAAAATCTCATATTTGTTCATCTTGTTATTTCTCTTATTTTAGAACTTTTAGTATTTGGTTTATAATCTTTTGGTTATGGAAGGCTAATCCTTCAAAGTTTAGTGTAATTTGAACAAGTACACACCTTTAGCATTGTAATACTCTTTAAATCTTCTTCTTCTTTATTTAATATCTTTTTCTTTTGTTAATCTTTCATTCTTGAGTAGATGAATGTTTAGTTTGCTAAATCTACATTTTTTTTTCTTAAAGAATGCTTGTTCTTGTTATAATTGTCACCCTATACTTGATTGTTTGAAGAAAACTTGAAAGATTTCAAGTTTGGTTTACAGTTGGAGTCTTTTGGGTAGAAAATGATATGTTTTGTAATTCTAACATGGTTTAGTGTTGTGTTACATGATTCTAGCTTAATCCTTCGGTTTAATTCTTAAAGCTTGCTTTTTTAGTTGTACTTATGTTTTAATAAGTGTTGATTAAGTTGTAAAGGGTCAATCTTGGGGGTTTTAATTCTTGTTGACTATAATCTTGGGTGGTAGTATTAGATAAATGAGAAGAAAAGTATAAAAGAGTGAACATCCTATTGGTTGTGTGTCTTGGGATAATTGCACTATGAATTTTTCTCATACTTGATATTTGCATACTAGGTGTTTATTGTTTGTCCTAGACTAGAAAAGTTTGCATCTTTGATATCTTCATGTTCCTATTTCAAATCAAATTCTCCATCTATGTTTACCACTTGTTTTTTCCCTTGTAATTACCCATAGTTTGTGATTAGTAGTAAGTAGTATTTTAATTTAGTAATTAGTACCTTATTAATTAGTTTTTTACCAAGAGTTTGTTAGTTAGCTTAGCTATTCCCCGCTTTCCTTAGGGTTCGACCCTTGACTTTCCCTTTACTACCCTTTTATTAGGATAGTCATGTGTTTGTTTAGGATTTATAAGTTTGTATTTGACCATATTATTACCTAGTCAAACGACCCTAGGAAAATACTTTGTCAAATTTGGCGCCGTTGCCGGGGAAAGCAACGTAGTTAAGTTGAATAGTTAAAACTCTTGTTAGTATTTCATCTTATTTTGTTTAGTTTTTGATAAATATTAGTTTGTTAGTTGTCTTTTGTTGCATGTTATTTGGTTGTTATTCTTATCTTCTCACAAGATTTATATAAGTTACTCACGTCTTTGGTTGAGTTGTTTTAGTGTTTCATTCCTAGGTCGCAAAATTTACCTTTCGAATTCGACTTAGGAGAAGAGTTCGAGGACACGGTGGATTGGCTTTTCACAAACCCTTTTGCGGCCTCTACCTCATTATTTGCTCCCCCTCCTCAAGAGGATTTTCAAGATCCTACTTTCATTCCACCTTTGGAGGTGGAGTATCGCAACATGAACCCAAACGTAAACCAAAACCACAATAACCAAAACAACATGAACCAAAACAACAACAACCGAAATAGAAGCATCCCACAATTGAGGGCTCCAAACCTTGAGCAACAACCCTTGTGCATAATATACCCTCCTCTTGATGCAAACATAAACCTTGAGTTGAAAGGGTTTTTCATCCATAATCTCCCCAAGTTTCATGGCATTGTGGACGATGACCCCAATAGGCACCTCTCGGATTTTCTCATGATGTGTGAAGGGGCTATACCTAATGGGATTACCGAAGACCAATTCAAACTCCGAGCTTTCCCATTATCTCTAAAAGACTCCACCAAAAATTGGCTTTTCTACCTTCCCCCGGACTCGATCCGGACTTCGATCAACATGAAGGAAGCGTTCCTTAACAAGTACTTCTGTCCATCAAGGGCGGCACATCTTAAGAAATAGGATTCTACAATTCGCCATTAATTCAAAGAAACTTTATATGAGTATTATTGGGAGCGGTTCAAGAAATTGATTGCTAAATGCCCATATCACGGGTTTAGTGACGATGATCTTCTTATGAATTTTTGCGATGGGTTATCACAAAGTTACCAACGCATGATTAGTGCGGCGACTTCGGGAGGCATTTAAAACATTTCTATGGAGGAGGCCACTAGGGTGATTGAGCATTTGGCGTCAAGTACACGTCATTATGCAAGGAGTAGTGAACAAGGGGTCAAGAAGGCTTTTGCCATCGATTCTCCTTCTTCCCATGCTAATCCCAAGCTAGAGAAAGAGGTGAGTTAACTCAAAGACATGGCGGTTTGTCTAATGAACCAGGGTCAAAGAGCAAGGGCGAACAACTCAAGCAACAAGTTGGAGTGTGGGTTTTGTGGGGATAACCACAACGTTGGGTCTTGCCCTATTAGATAGGAGGTAGAAGGGGTAAATGCGGTGAGATTTACAAACTACAATTCAAGGAATCCAAAATCCCATAATTACTATCACCATGACCCTTATTCAAACTCTTACAACATAGGTACCAAAGATCACCCAAACCTCAAATGGGGAGGGAACCAAGGAAACTAAAACTCAAAGTCACATGAAAGAAACCCCTATCCAAGACAAAATTTCAATAACAACAACCAAATGTCCAACAGTTCCAACTTCCAAAATAATTCCAACTTCCAAAACAATCCTCAATCTCAAAAGAATGCCCCAAGGCAATCAAACCAAGTCTCAAATCAAGGTAATTCATCTTCTCAAGGAAACTTGAGTGATATCTTACAAACCCTCCTTGAAAATCAAGAGAAGGATAGGGAGGAGGCAAGGAGAGATAGGGAAGAGGCGAGAAAGGATAGGGAGGCAAACAATCTTAGAGTGACCAATTTGGAAACTCAGTTATCCCAAATGGCATCCAACATGGCCAAATCCCAAGCCTCAAGCTCTACAAGATTGCCCTCTTAAACCATTCCACCCCCTAGGGAAAATGCTAGTGCCATGACCTTGAGAGGTGGGAAGGAATTGGAGATACACCCGCTTGGGAAGGGTAAGGAGAAGATGAAGAACCTAGAAAGTGAAACCTTGGAAATTGAAGATCAAGAAGAGTTGGTAGTGGACCATGGAGAGTCATAAAATAATGGAGAAGAGAACTCCACAAGCAAGGAGCCAAAGGGAGACACTTCAAGGATGGGCAAGGACACTATGGAGGATGTAGTGGAAGAGTACATATTGGATGCTCCATTTCCTAGTGCTTTAACTAGCACAAGGAAGTATGACAAGGATACCTATTTGTATGAGACCTTCCGAAAGTGTGAGGTAAACATCCCCCTTCTTAACTTGTTAAATAGTGTCCCTAGGTATGCAAAGATTTTGAAAGAACTATGCACACCTCAGAGAAACCCAAAATAAAGGCACCCATAGAGTTAGGGTGAGTGAACATGTCTCGACAATTTTTAAGCAAAACTTACCTAAGAAATGTGGAGACCTGGGCATGTTCACAATCCCTTTCACTATTGGGAAAAAAACATTAAAAGTGCCATGCTAGATCTTGGAGCTTCTATTAATGTCATGCCTTTTTCCATATATGAAACCTTAGGTTTAGAACCTTATTCCAAGACCGGCGTAGTAATTCAATTGGCTGATTGGTCTAGTGTCTACCCAAAGGGCTTGATAGAAGATGTTCTAGTGGAAGTTGATAATTTTGTGTTTCCGGTGGACTTTTATGTTTTGGACATAGAGTCTAGCTCAAGTACTATCCCCCTTCTTTTAGGTAAACCTTTCATGAAAACTTCAAAGACCAAGATAGATGTGTCAAATGGGTGTTTGACAAAGGAATTTGAGGGTAAGAAATTGACCTACAACATCTATGACTCCATGAGACATGATAAGTAAATATTTGTATGGTTTTAACCCCCAATTTAGCTCGGTTTTGTATGTCATTTGTGCTTTGTTAAGCCACTTTATGAGCTAATATTGTCTTCTAGGCGAATTCCTATGTTCTAACATGTTTTGTAGGGAAAGTGACGTTTCTACGCCCTTTTTCTATATTCCCGAGCATTTGCCTAGAACCCGACAATTTGAAGAAGCAAGCTTGACCAAGTGAAGGCATTTCAAGAAGGTTCACTAATTCGAAAGAGAGAAGAAGCAAAGACAGTTTCGTAGTTGTCAGAAGATCAATCAATTGGGCGGAAGAATTCATCGCTTTGCATCAAACCCTATCAACAAACCCGACTCAAAAGGTCAAGGGGGATGTTGGAAGTCAAGTCAAAGCAAAGGGAGATGAAAGGACAGTCAAGAGCTTCCAGAAGACAACTTACCCGATCGGGTAAGTGTGTACCCGATCGGGTATGTGTGCTGCTTCGAGCATTGCGGCTCCTTCATCCTATTTTTGACCTATGTGTTTAATGCCCGACCTCTTCTCCACGAAACCCTAATGCTATAAATAGATGCTCTAGCCCCTCATATCAAATCATCTCTTCACACAACATCTCTTCTCTTCTTACATTTCTTTTTAGTTTAGTTCTTCTTCTTTCTTAGTTTAGTTTAGTTTTAGTTTTCTCTAGTTTAGTTTAGTCTAGTTCTAAGTTTTCTTCAATTGTAGTTGTTCTAGTTGTAATTGGAATTCAAGTTTCCGGGTTTGCATTTCCTATTCAAGTTCTTATTCCTTTTCAATCTTTGCTCATCCTTTTCGGTAATCTTTATTCTCGTCTTTACATTATAGTTTCATTTTCTTTTAGTATTTCCTTTATCATGTTTATCATTCTTAGTTTTATAATCTTAGTTTCCTTTTCATTGTTAATCATGCATAAGTAGTCACCCTTCTAGGGTGTAGGATAGCCATGTTAGATTAATTAAAATATGATAATTGGATAAAAGAAGTTGTGCCTTTAAAACGTTGTGTCTATGCATGTTTGGATTGTAACGATAGTTATCGACTTTTGGCCAAAATCATTTGACTAGTATGGAAATCTTTTCCAAGGTAGACATACGAGAATTGAATAGACAAAGCATGACATGGTAGATTAAGACCTAGTAAATCGCATAAAAAGCCTGCTAGACCATCTGATCTATGATTGTAATGAACACATCATTCTTACGAACTCACACTGAATTATTTACATATCCTAAATCCAATTTCATCAATATGTTAATCTACATGTGTGAACCTACTTCCCTAGATTCTTTTCTTTATTGCATCGTTATTATTTAGTAATTAGTGACAAACATTTGCCAATCGTCTAAGGTAGAGTTCTAACCACAACTATTCACAAGTATCTCCCGTCTCCCCGAGATCGACCCCTTACTTCCCTAATTACATTAATTTGTTGTTAGCCTAGTCTGGGTTATTTATCTTTGATTTGGGTACGCGACAACCCCGATCAAGACACCCAAATGATGTGCAATATTGATTTTTCTTATAGATATTTGAGCCTTTGGTGCAACATGTGTATAACTTGTCTGATAGGGATCCACTTGAGGTGGTCCTTACAAATCATGTAGAAGTAGAAGGCTTGCGTTTCTTGTTGTCGAGTGATGTGCTGGAAAGTCTTGAAGATTTGGAGAAAGGGGAATTATTGGAAACATATGAAGAAATGGACATAGTGACAATGTTGAAACTCGAGTACAACGCCAGACGCTGCCACCGTCGGTGGACGCGGGCAGCGTCATCCCGCGCAGATAGCTTCTAGGCCTGCAGCATTTGTCCAAACTTTTTGCTTTGTGTGTTCCCATTCAAAAGCCTCTTCCATCCATTATCAAGCTCCCAAAGGTTGAATTGAAGACTCATCCAAATCATCTCAAGTAAATATTCCTAGGGGAAGAAAATACTCTTCCTCTTATCATCTCCAACAAACTTAACGAGGAACAAGAGAGAAAGTTGGTAGCCTTGCTTCACAAGCATAGAGAAGTTTTTGGGTGGAGCATAGCGGATCTTAAGGGAATAAGCCTGGTAACTTGCATGCACAAGATTAGGCTTGAAGTGGATACTAAACCGGTCCAACAACCTCAAAGAAGGGTTAATCCACCCATGGCGGAAGTGGTAAAAGAGGAGGTAATCAAACTTTTGCAAATGGGTATTATATTTCCAATTTCTGATTCTCGTTGTGTTAGCCCAACTCAACCCGTGCCCAAAAAGGGAGGGGTGACGGTAATCAAGAATGCACAAGGAGACTTGGTCTCCACCCGATCGCAAACCGATTGGAGGGTTTGTATTGACTACCACCGCTGGAATGCGGTTACATTAAAAGATCATTTCCACCATTTATTGACCAAATGCTAGAAAGACTAGCGGGAAAAGCTTTTTATTGTTTCCTTGATCGGTACTCGAGGTATTTTCAAATTCCAACCACTCCAAGTTAAAACCACATTCACTTGTCCCTTCGTTACCTTTGCATAGCGCCACATGCCTTTTTGTTTATGCAATGCACCGAGAACCTTCCAACGTTGCATGTTGAGTGTCTTCTCGGACTTTGGGGAACAATTCATTGAAGTGTTCATGGACAACTTCACCGTCCATGGAGACTCCTATGACGCTTGTATAAATCACCTTGCTCTTGTTTTAGGGCGATGCCAAGAGTCCCATCTCATTTTAAACTCCGAAAAAGTGTCACTTTATGGTGATTAGTGGCATCGTGTTAGGACATGTAGTGTCGGAAAGGGGGTTGAGGTGGATAAGGCTAAGGTTGACATTATAAAAAATATACCTTATCCATCCAACATCCAAGACATTGGTCATTTTTAGGACATGGGGGATTCTATAGACGGTTCATAAAAGATTTCTTTAAAATTGCTAACCCCTTATGTAGACTTTTACATAAGGACGTAGAGTTTGTTTTCACTAATGAATGTAGGAAGGTATTTGATCACTTGAAGGAGAAGTTGGTAACCGCACCGGTTATGCAAGCCCCAAGCTGGGACCGCCCATTCGAAATTATGACGGATGCAAGTGATTTTGCATTGGGTGTAGTCTTGGGCCAAAGAGATGAAAAGCGACCTTTCGTGATCCAATATGCTTCTACTCTTCTCAATGAAGCGCAACGAAACTACACCACAACGGAGAAGGAGTTTCTCGGTGTGATCTTTGCCCTAGAAAAATTTCGTTCCTATTTATTGGGAACGAAAGTCATTATATTCACTGATCATGCCGCTATCTGTTACCTCATGGAAAAGAAAGATGCCAAGCCAATATTATTGAGATGGGTGTTATTGCATAGTGAGTTCAATATGGAGGTAAAGGACAAGAAGGGTGCATGCAATGTAGTGGCGGATCACTTAAGTAGATTGAACCATGAAGGAAAATCACCAAGCATAATGGACGAAGTTCATGGGAATTTGCCTCACGAATCCCTTTCTGCCATCCAAGTGGGAGAGCCATGGTATGCAACCATGGTCAACTATTTAGTAACAAAAAGGTTTCCTAGCTACTTTTCTTTCCCTCAAAGGAGAAAGGTACGGCCCGATACAAAATATTACATTTGGGATGAACCATATCTATGGAAATTTCGTCAAGACTAAATGATAAGGAGGTGTGTGCCCGAAAATGAGATTCCATCTATCCTTCACCAATGCCATGATTATGCTTGTGGGGGGCATTTTGGGCCACAAAGAACCGCTATAAACGTCCTCCAGTGCGGTTGTGACAACCCTCGCGAATGCGGAAATATAAAACATACAAGCATGTGAAACCATATGCGGAAATACGGTATTTTAAAAACTTTTATATATGCAAGTTAAATAAAACGAGGAGTGTCAAAATATTACAAACTAAATACGGAAGTACAACAAAGAGACGGAGTCTCTTAAAATGTTAGCAAAGAACAACTGTTTAGCAAAACTAGCTAAAATCATCTAGAGGTAATACTTCCAGGGACAACGCCCGCTATCTCACACCCGAACCCAAAATAGTCAAAGCAAAAAGCCATCCAATGCAAGCAACCTGTTCATTCATGAAAAACATGAACGCCACAATCAGTGGGGAGTAACTCCGGGTTCTCCCAGCCATATCCATGTGAGTTACGATAAGAATAGATAGGCAATCCAATATATAATGATAAGATCATAAGAAAATCAAATCCGAAACCATCATGTTATTCAAGACTCGGGAAAGACACTCTTAGGCAACCGAATACGCTCACTAGGGCTTGCATCTCACCGTTAGCGGTATAAGTTTGATAAGATTGAGACTTGACAAACAACCATGCCAAGTCATGCGATGATCACAATAAATCCAACATTTTATCATCCATTCACGAACCAATACATTGACGGTGCCCAATCATGCAATGACCATGAATAATATCATGAAATCACGCATTCAAAGACGACGACACAAGACGACAACTCTCACGGTAAATGAAACGCACTAGCATCGTGTCCCAGCAAGAATGATTAACGGCATCCACGGGATCACATTTCCCTGAACTCATACGCGATGCTTACATTTCGCCTATGTAGACTAATTTCCTCCTGGTAGCACGACGATAATAATACGGTCCTAGTCTAAACCGGGCCAGATTCTCGAAATAAACGTGTTTCGATTCGACATGCGAT
>JAIUZE010066856.1:0-55873 GCA_022085475.1 Heliosperma pusillum
TTATTTTCTTGAATCAATCAAACATTAATTTAGCTACTTTCATTCAATAAATGATATGATGATGAAGATTATAAATTAAAAGGACGTGTAGTAGCATGCATCCACTATTACATTATATAAACAATTACACATCAAGGCGTCATATACAAAGCACGCACTTAAGTGATAGGGAATGAAGATAGCACCTAATTCTTTAGGCCATATAAAATCACAAATCATCATTAATTCATTATATCTTTTATTTGTATTTTCCGTTTCAATTATGGTTGGATTTTATTATGATAAATAGCGATTATTAGATAATCAATCTTGATAAGTACACATACATAATTTTAATTTTGTCTTTCCTGACCACCCTATCCCTTGACTATAAATTCAGATTGTAAAAAATTGAGTTTTCAATCAATGATACAGAACTTAGTACGTACTATCATTTGTACATTAAGATAATAAATTAGGCCTTAAGTTTGGTTGCATGAAAAAGTGAATATTTGAGATTTTGAGTCTCTAAAGTTAATAATTGGGATAAATTGGTCGTTAAGTTATTTACAATTTGCAATTGTGAAAATTTAAATTATAATACGCAATAATTTTTTAATTATAATTTGCATCTTACTGAAAATCCAATTATAATATCCACGGATAAAAAAATTGTATAAACAATGTCATTGACCGTGAAAAAATCGTTTTTTTTTTCCTTAAATGATTTTATCATTGTTAAATATGTTGTTAAATTAGTGATGATTTGATTTTAAAAATGATTTGAGATTTTATTTATTTACACTTCAGTTGGAAAAGTCAAGTTGATGGACAATATCATTTTTGATGAGATTATCTTGTAAATTCTTCTCTATTTAGCTTATTAATATGTGCCCTTATGACATACGTTAGAAAAAGCGATATTAAAATTATGGCAAATGACACACTTTAAATCGTTTTGATAATACCAGGTATGCATGGCATAGTTTTGCGTTTACATGCACTTTCCTTAATCATCATTAGAAAGCATGCAAGCTTTACTACTATGAGTGAGTGATTTTACTGATTTATACGACTAAGGTAAACTTTTTTTTTTTTTTTTTTATCATTCACTAATTAGTTTAGGACGAAATAATTTCAACTACCCAATGCAATGAGCTCTAATTTTTTTTTTCCCTTTCAACTACAATTACGCATCGTATGATTGTATGAACTAGGATTGAGACAGCGTAAGAACCTAAATTACTAGAAGTTCAATCGAATAAATAAAAAGACAACTTGATACTTTAACCGTGTATAAATTCCAGTTTTGTGAATTAAATTACATATACGGAGTACCGATAAATAACGTAGCTATCAGAGACTTATCATCTCATTTAATCTATACATTAATACATAATTTTTAAGACCATTTTTGTAGGAAAACGTCATTACGTTAGAACGTAGGCTACATTCTATGTAACAACTATTTCATACTCCATTCCCTCGTAATTAAAGGAATAATTGAGATTTGAGATCCACCCAAGATATTTGTGTAAATGACATAAATATAATATTAGTATATTCACATAATAATGTGTGTGCCTAAGGACTACCTTATGTCTATATTTATCTTTAATTATTTTATTTAGGGAAATCTATAGAAATAATATTGACTTGGTACTTAATAAATAGTTAAATATAATCTAGTCTATCTATTTAGACATATACATTCATGCATCTTAATCAAATTCGGCCGCTAACATTACTCAAACCCATAAAGTAAAGACATAATTAAGCAACTAATAAAGTAGTTTCCAAGAGTAGATAGATTCTCTCTTTTGGCGTTTTCAGACTGCTTCCTCTACCTTAATTTATGTTTTAACTTAGTACTTTCTCGGTCTGTTTCGATCATTTATTTATCTTTACTTTTGGCTCAATTATTAAGAAAGGAGTAGGGAATCTTTTGTGGTGTTACTTAGCAGATGATAAGTGGACAAATAATTACATTGGGATATTAAATTACTCATAAAAAACCCTCTAAATATAGAAAGACAAACAAATGAATAACGACACAACCTAAAACGAAAATGGTAAACAAATGACCGGACGGAGGGAGTATATTATACGCCCCTCTATTCAAGTCCAAACACAACATTTCTCTTTTACACGTTTGTCAATGCACGAATTGTAACGTAAATATGTCGAGTTTTACATCATAAAAAAATATAAAAATTTGATAATCTTATTGTACTTATAAAGGCAAATGAAACGAGATCACACATGATCATATTTTATCTAACATATTGCAAGAAATATTGTATTTGGACTTGAATGGAGGGAGTACATTTCCTTGGCTTTATTTCAACTCATATCAGTTAAAGTCAGCTTTATATAATCATGTCAGGTCAGGTCAGGTCAGGTAAGATCAACTCAACTTTATTGAAATTAACTATTCATTTCGCTTCATAAAATTCAGTAAATCTAGCTTCATTCATTTCGGTTCAATTCAATTTCTATCAGCTAAAAAAACAGGGCATAAATGTTTTAAGTGTCCAATATTCATATCAACACAGTTTTTTTATATGTAAAGTAATACTCCCTACTTAATTACAAGATTTGCCACATTTTCAGTTTAAATTTGAAGTATGTTTATGTGAAATTTGGCGCTAGATTTTATGCCTGGTCGTATTGCCAATTTACCATGATTAATCTTTGTGCGAAATATTGGTTAGGAATTTAAAACGAAAGTTTAAATTTCTGCACACGATACTCCGAATTTCTTGAATGTGTAGTTCATACCCCTAGTTTCAAATTTATCTTGTTCACAAACAAAAAAAATTTCAAATTTTTTAACCTGTTTCCCTTTAAATTTCAAAGTAATTAACGATACTTCTATCTATAAAGATTAGGAAGTTAACTATTAGCACATTCAAGTTTATTGGCCACCATTATGATGACTCTTAATATTTTTATCATCTTCAATCATATGTAAACTTTCAAATTAGTCATTGTTCAATCTTGATCACTTGGTTCATTTCTTTGTTACAAGTCAACTCAGTCGAGTAATTATAAATCAGGTTACATAGAATATAAACGTATTAATCAACAAATATAATGAACTTATTGATAAAATCATCAACTAATTAACCCATGCTTGTTAACCAATTACAATTGGTCTTGCTCCAGACAAAACATTTAGGTCTAAAGTAATAAAACGAAATTTTGTAACTATTTTACAGTTAATGTGACCCACTATCGAAAACAAACTATCATAAATTGTGACACTGATTGCACGCGTGTACCATTGTGATTACATTAATCATAAAATGGTCACATACTTGTGGCCGTTTGAAACAAGAAGTGAACCAACAAATACAATTAACTAAGAGTTGGTCTTGCTTCAGACGAAATATTTTGGTATGAAGTAATAAGACGAGATTTTGTAACTACTTTTGTTAAGAATAAAGAAGGAATAATCTTGTGTAATTATTGTTTGGAATTATATTGCTTGGTTTATTTCATTCATCTAACTTGATATTTATACAAGTTCATTTCATAACATCCAATTAGGCACATCAAAAGTCCCTAATGAATGCATACTAAATACTAGCAATTATCCATTGCTATTCTTATTCCTATTACCCTCCCGCAATCGTAAAGGCAGTAAGACGAACTTTACGATTGGAGCAATACAAGAAAACTAAATAAAAAAAAACGTCTTCATTTGATCGTCTTAATCTTCCTTCTTAAAAAACTCTTCATCTCCACAAGGTGATAAGGGTGCATATAGGACTTGCCAGTCATTTTGATGCGTATTGGACTCGCCAGACAATGTCATTTTTGCGTAACTCGCCAGTCAGTTTGGATGAATATAGGACTCGCCAGACAAATTCTTTTGCGTAACTCGCCAGTTTTTTCAATTTGCGTAACTCGTTAGTTTTTTTCAATGCGTAACCCGCCAGTTTTTTCAATGCGTAACTCGCCATTTCTTTCAGTTTGCGTAACTCGCCAGTTTTTTCAATGCGTAACTCGCCAATTTTTTTTAATTTTGCGTAACTCGCCAGTAAATTTGGTACCACCTTGCTCAAACTTTTTTTTTTGTTCAATCCAATTTTGAAGAAGACGGATGAGGATAATAAACAATTAGGAAAACCAAAAAGTCAAAGCCACACCTTGAATTCTTGAAGGTCGACTGATATGGAGTAATCTTCATCATACTACATATTGGTGAAAACAATTTTTTTTTTTTTTAATGAGGAATGCTAAACAATTAGCCTTGCAATCCTTACTAGAAAATCTTCTTACTGCCGTAGACCATTTGGTGGGAATGACAAAGTTTGTTCTTTGTTTTTCCCTTTCCTTTTTTTTCTTTTTTTTTCTTCATTTTTTTGAAAGTAGAAATTTTTCTATTTGGTGTCCTACCGGTGGGCGTCGTAGTTCCGGTCACCCACCGGTAAGAATGCGGAAACGTCTCTAGAGTCCTCAAGAAAGAGGCTCTGATACCATGTTAAGAAAGTGAAGGGGAAGAGAGAATGTTGATCTTATTAGGCTCTGATGGCAATTATCCATTGCTATTCTTATTCCTATTAAGTTGTCATAAGCTGTGGTTACATTTTACCAAAAAGTGACAACACAATCCCGTCTTATTTTTCAGGCGAAAATGATCCGTCTGAAATAAGAATTTGCGATCAAGTAATTAACAAGTTACCAATCCATCTAAAATTTAGTTACCTCTTGCACAATCCGTTGACCTGTTCTATACTTCTAGACGTTTGACCTCACATGAGAACATCACCCGGCAATTGCGGCAGTTTAAAATCTCTAATCTATAATTATGAAAAGCTGCTTTTAATACATTTTTTTGTCCACTTTTCAAGTTAAAAAAAAAACATCTTGGATCGGATAGGAACCCATAATGGGCCCATTTAGACGAAAGAGAAAGTATACAAGACCTACGATAAGTCAAAGTCAGAGCATAAGTTGCAGTCAATGAAATTATTAAAATATTTCGTCAGCTAAAAAATAAACAATGGAAAAGTTAAACGCGTCAATACATTAGCAGACAAATTTGTTTGTTTGTTTGTTTGCATTAAAGCAATGAATACTCGTATGAGGGCTAGCATGAATCCGCCTAGGTTTGCGTGCACGTCTTCCTTATTACTCCCAATCACCTACAGTGTGTTCACAAGCACAGATATACTTAAAAAAAAAAAAAAATTACGCATACGACAACGTAATCCTATTACGAGTGAAGACGTCCTTCTACACTCAAAGGAGAAGGACCAAAGGAGGATGGACCTCCTCGTTTGAGAGTAAACGTACTCCTGAAGCCTGAAGGACACAAGTATTTTTCATTACTATGCATCTCATTTATTAATAAAATACTAAAAAATTGGCTTTAAAATGTACAATAGTTAATTTAAAGATAACAATAATAACGGGTGTATCTATGCACCGGGTATTAGAAAATAGGAATTGTCACTGAAAGTCGCTGAATTACATGACCACCATTGTCGGCTAGTGATTTGTCCAAGGCAATCAATGTAAATGGACATTGCCATGGACATTGCCTTGGACAAATACATTTACTGCCTTGGGTAAATCACTTCCCACCATTGTCGAAGGAATAAAGTCATTAGGTCCTTCAATCCAGTCATCTAGTCATATTTGGCTATTTAAGGTGGAAAAAAAACTTATGGAGCGAATCGAGAATCGAGTGAAATAGAGGGAATATTCACTTAACCAGTAACCACACTACTATTGTAGTGCACAAGTGCATCAGATGATCAGAGGAAATAGGCAAATAGCTGTTTTGCGATGATAATCAATATAATTATTTCGAGTGAAACCACCAAAGTTCAAAAAATAATAACCAAGCAATAAACGTTGATTAAACTTACAAACTAAGATTACTAACAGAAAATACTAACTATACCTTAGCACAGATTCTTCTTTTTCAGACGGTTTGAAGTTACGACGAACTCACACAGTCACAAGGTCACACCTTAAAGAGTTAAAGCAAATAGCGTAGATTCTAAGAAGACGTTGACTCGTGGCAGAAATGGGAATGTGTTTCAGGTGTTTGTGAGTAGTGGCAAGAGAGTCAAATAGACGGTCAGTTAGTTAGAAGCAGCACTTAATTAATGGGTTCCACTTGAAATGTCAATTACCAGGTGTCCCAGAAATTTGATAAAGACAACCCAACAACAATGAAAAGTTCAACAGTAGGTCTTGCTTAAGACGGGTCGTATCTTACAACGGGTATTTTGTGAGAGGAAATGGGTAGAGGGGACAAGGTGGGCTCCCCCCATGTGCTCTCCACTCACCCTTGATGGGTATTTTGTGAGAGAATATGATATCCGTCTTAAGCTTAAGACGGATACCTCCGTCTGAAATAAGAATTTGTGAAAGTTCAAAACTAAGCATCTACTGTATAACACTTCCAAAGTTCCCATTTGAAGCTGCACAGAGTCGCGTCCGACTTCGGAGTTCATATCATGTAGGATATAAGTTTAAAGAATACCTAACACGAAGAAAGCAAAAGAGTTCGGAAACTAGACCCGTTAAACTTTAGATAAGACGGTTTTATGATTGGAAGATTAACGTGTTGTAACAGGCTTACCAACAACTCACAAGATGTTTTTAACATTGCATAGTTAGGAAGCATGGTTTAGTAAACTAAGCACTTGAGTCCCAAAAACCTAAGGTTCATAGCAAGTCCAATACAATGTATAAACCATAGGTTACCAGATTCACTATGAATACGCCCTGAACGATTTCGAGTTCGCTCTTATAGGATGTATGTTATTATGTAATTTCATTACACGACGTGATAGAACTCCCTCTTAGCGACTCGCAAATCGCAGGGTATCCGAGCGAATCCGGTAACCCGGGTACTATTAAACTATAAGTCTGGTCATAAAAGGGATTGACATCATCATCAAATGTAGAAACAATGTCTATATCTAATAATAAAAATAGTATGGTCCTAAAGCTCCTGATAAATATGTCATTAGAGCTAATAACTAATACGCAGCTATAACCCATTTTCTCAAACAACTCTCACTTACAGAGACTAAAAAGCTGATGTCTTATTATCACTAGTCATTAGAGGCTTAGAGCTACTTACTCCACTAAATCTACCATAGTAACATGGATAGTGGAGTGACGTCCATATCAGAGTATTACTCACATACAGGTGGGATTAAGCTAAATCTGGAGTCAGGTCCCTTCACTTCAACTGCAGCTAAGGCTTAAGTTCATCATCCATAATCATAATCATACTATTAGCTTGAGAAGAACAAATGCATGAGATTTCGTTAGGAAACAAATATATAGAGTGCTAAGGGGACGAGGGGTGCTATCTACCTTCTCCCTCCAACCTTCTCTCCGACCTTCTCTCTTTACCCTCTCACAATCGGTTAAAGTAATATATATCGTGTGGGATCAGATGTCAAGTGGATGAGGCAAAATATATGAAATTTTAATCGATTGTGAGAGTATAAGGTAGAAAAAAGATGTTATGTGAACTTCAGACTCGCCTTAGACTCTTAGAGTGAAGTCTGAAAAGAGTGGCGCTCCTGAAAAATGAGATGACACGCCTCCGACATATATTTATCGACACACAAAATGTAAGAACTGTAGCTTATCCCAAAATCCTCTATATGGCTCTATATTTCTCGCCCTACCTCTGTCCGTCTTACTTCCGAAACAAATTAGGAGTGAATACTGAATAGTGCCTAGCCTCTGAGGATACAAACTATTCCAAATATATACTTCATAAGTCAGGTTCTATATAAATTTAAATTCCTTTTGTTATTGGATCTTCCTTACAATTTGTTCTCCCTTAAATGAGATAAGTCAGCCTTAATGTCCAACTAGTATCAATGTCTGAGTAACAGAAGTTCAGAAAATATAACAGGAAAAAGTTTGTGAGAATGACTCAAAATAAGGGTGCGCACAACATTTTCGACGATATTTTGCACGACTCTTATCAGAATCAAGCGTGCAGAATATTCAAAGTTAAATAGACTATTCTAGTCAAGATATAAGAAAGCAAAAGATCACAACACCAAAGAAAAAAAAATACTTCAAAGACTGTCTGAGGAATATGACTAAGTTTGACTTTTGATTACCTTGTGCTCAGCATCAAAATTAAAACTGGAAAATGCTAAAATAGCAAGTGCATAGATCATGAACTTGTAGTAAGTCGAGATGTCAGATTTCAGAAGGAATAAGTTGGAAGCACAAGAAAAAACAGACCAAAGCTTTGACTTTCATCATAAATGATCACACCCTTTTCGGACTTCATGTGACAGACAAAACATTTTTAAAATGTGTTTTAACACTTTGTTTGTGCAGAAAGTCTCTCACGCTTCTAACGGGTCAAGTATATTCCAGTTGGTAGATAATAAGACAAACCTAGGGAATCACAAATGGCTTGTCTTTTCCTACCCATATGGGTATTATTTGACCCGTTACAAGCTTGTGACCGATATGCCCGTCACAAACGAGAATTTGGGTTGTTTGTGAGAGGGGTGTGGAAAAAGACAGCTAGTGTGTGAAAATAGCCATTCACAGGAATAAAATTATGTTGAAGATTGTCACTTAATATTAAATTTGCATCATTAAAACCAAAGATAATAGAAAATAACTGCCCATCAAACACAGAGGTCAAAAAGAGATCAAGTGGGGCTGCCAGTAGTAGTTCTAGGATCATATATCAAGAACTAGTCTTGATAAACTAATAAACTATATTCTGCAGTTCTGCCTAACTGCTAATTAAGTCATTAGGCAACTGTAGAGGTCACTTTGTTTAAGAAAAGGATATTATAATACTGCTTACAACTTAATCAGCTATATTAAAATATAATGGACTAATTGTTTCTGACGTCTATCTCACGTACTTGTTAGGTCAATGTCTTGACAAGGTCCGCTTTCTTTCAAAAGTTTGAACTAAACAAAGGAAAGGTGACTTCAGTTTATGTCAACTACATAGCATATAATATGGGCCTCATCAAAACCTAATAAGATAAAAATTCCAATCGAACATGGTCACAGCGTATTTTCAAGATAATTCACAAGACTAGCTCAAAAGTCAAAACCCGTTGGGGAAAACAAAAAGAAAAAGAAAAAAAGATACTAGTGCGTACAAGATAAAAATGATGGGGGGAGAGCCTATCAATCTTGCAACATCATCCATTGATGAGACGATGACCCAAGGTGATGAATGCAATGACAATTGATAAACACAGAAAATAAGACAACTCTCAACAGAAAGAAAAATACATGACAAGCCTTTTTCACATAAAGAGCTCCAGGTGAACTGAGAAAAGACAATAAGACAAGCTACCTCATACTGAACGTGATATCCTTTCATGCATCTTCGGCAGAACCAGATGCACCAACTACAGCTTTTTGTCTCCGGTGATGGACATCCCAGTTATAAACCCGAGCAACTGTAACCTGTTTGATTATAAGCAATCAATTTAGCGTCATCCATACCTTTGTTAGCTTGGTTTGATATGTAGCAGCCAGAAAGTCAACAACGGCATGGATACTAAAGCAATTATATGGCTGTACGGGCACTAAGCAATGGTGATATGAACTATGATTTAGTTTACTGCTACAAGATAAAATATGCTTCCTCTGTCCCAAGATATATTATAAGTAACTATTCCATTTTATTTTTTGTCCGAAAATTACAATACAATATACTCCCTCCTAGTCACTCATTTCTTCCCCTTTCCTTTTTACACAAAAATTAAGGAAATGAATTTGGACCACACAAAATACACTACCCCACATACAAATGAATTTAGACCAAACAAAACACACAACCCCACATCCAAAAAGGGAAAGAGGGAAGAAAATCCGACTTACCCAATAAGGAAAGAGGGAAGAAATGATCGACTAGGAGGGAGTATATACTAAATAATTTAAAAGTTTAAATGGATGTCTTTTATGTTAACCTCTACTAACAGGGCCGAATGAGTGATACAGTACACCTCAACTTTGGGAAGCATGGCCTTACTCCTTGGCTTAAAATTTGATCAACAACTGACATTGATTAAACTTTTTTGTACGTATACAGTGTTTAAGTTTTCAAAATTTAACCACTGGCAAGATTCCCTTAGTGGCCAAATTCTCTTTAAGCCTAAATACTTGCTCTGGAGCATTTTCCATAATGACATCCAGAAGGGCCTAATTAGAGACACTAAAGCAATGGTTAGTGACGCAACACAGGTGTCAGTCACCCCCAGGCCCAACACCCTAATCAACTAAAATAAAAATATGGTTACTGATGAAGTTCAAATACTTAAAAGCATCAGCCACAAACGTTATCTAAGCTAAACATTGAATAACGGAAATCTCAAGCTTAATGACAACATTTCGCATGTTTTACCGTTTTATTTTTAATTCTCTTACTCCCAGGCCGTGCATCTTATTTTGTCAGTCCCAAAAAGACGCATTAGTTGACATAATGTAATTCAGCGATACAAATGTCTTTGAAATAAAATGGGAAATCTAAAAATGTGTCAAATGTATGTCTACAATGATCAGCATATTTCCAGCGGTCGTAATGTTAATGACTACTGAGGCAATGTTCCCATATTCTATTTCTTTAGTTTTCTTTTCTTTATGTAATTGGTCGTGCACAGTTATAAAGGATGATTCATGTAAGCGGCCCCCAAATCTACACATGCTGATATTCGAAAAAGCCACTATTGTACTCTTAAGAAAATGTAAATATGTAATACATCCAATTTGCATAAAAATGTCAAACCTGCGTAATAGTCACTTGGTCCCTCAAAAATTGTAGATCACCAACCAACACATCTAAACTAGCTTTTGCATTTTCCAGGTTCTTCGTCAAAAGAGAACTCGCCTGAAAAATAGGTGCACAATATGTGAGATCTACACTCCGTAACCTGGAACATAAAATGCACATTTAAGAACTATATGCCCACCTCTTCACATGAATATTCTAACATCACATTTGCCCCCAGCCATAAGCAGACTGAATCTGAATCCTCAATACGAGCACGAGAATATATGCCTTCCGAAACTTCAAAATCAGCCAGCAAGGGCTGCATTTAAAAGATGATACATTTCGTTACAATCTTGAATGAATATCAATAATAGCAACAATAGAAAAGCTTTTATTTTATTTTGTGCTTCTAAGGAAGTTTGGTCCAGCTGAGTAGTAGACTAGTAGCTGACTATTTGAGTATTTAGCAGGTTTGTATTATGAATAGCTCGGTCAATGCAAGCTCAAAACTAATTAATTGAAGTGAACTGCAAAGACATCTCAAATCTCGAGTTCAAAGCAGCATTTGAAATTTTTTTTGAAATATACACCACAGATAACCGTTTCTTAGCTCATTAACAAGGAATCAATTTGATTTATCGTATACTCTATAGTGAATCAAGCGCCTTCAAAGTGGGAGAAAGTTGCAAAGAAAATGAGGAATTCTCCAGCCCCTTTCATACCTTTCCCTTTGCTCCACAAAGGGTTACAACATTCACAACAACCCCAACTTGCACAAGTAATTTAAAAATTTGAGTCGCTCTTGATAGAATGATAGAGAATCTGGTACACTTGGAGTATTAGAATACAGAAGATAAGCAATTTTCACTATGTTAATACGCTTGATTTTTGTAATGTTAAAATAAAATTCAGTATTCGGGAATTCAGAATATTATTATCGAAGTTTTTAAGCATGGCATTTAATCTGAATTAAACCTCTAAGTTACCTATGTTTTTGTATCTACAAGGCTACAAGTCTACAACAATCCCAATTTACTAAATTTTGAGAATTCAGTGGACTTCATACGAATTGATTATCGAAGTTTTTAAGCATGGCATTTAATCTGAGTTAAACCTCGAAGTTACCTATTTTTTTGTATCTACAAGGCTACAACACTCCCAATTGACTAAATTTTGAGAATTCACCAGACTTCGAACAAATTGATTGTCGAAGTTTTTAAGCATGGCATTTAATCTGAATTAAACCTCTAACTTACCTATATTTTTTGTATCTACAAGGCTACAACACTCCCAATTGACTAAATTTTGCGAATTCACCGGACTTCGAGCGAATTGATCCATGAATTCGGGTGACCCGATTTGCAAATTTGGACAATCGGACTATCATAGGCCTACATGAGTGAATCCGGTAACCCTGCCTCCTCTCCACTCCTCTCATTCTCTCCTTGTACTTTAAACCTATTTAGTTAAAAATTTCTTTAACAACCCCACGGTTCTTGGTGTCCATCATTCCATCAAACTAAGTTTCAAGCAGTTTGTCCCTATCCTCACATATAACTTCTTTGTGTCTTAGTATCTCACGCGTGGTATTAGATATGTGGCCTAAGATACCATAGATAAACGTTACTGAGCCTCAATCCTGAAGCCATAGGGGATTCTCAAAATTGGAGATATGACACGCCCAAACAAAAAAAATGCTCATGGTAGAAGGATGATGAAGTCTGATTACGAACGTAAAATTCCACAACTACTCCCTCCCATCCAAACTAAAGGTTACATGGGAGGGAACACAAGTTTTAAGAAAATATAGAAAAGAGAAGGGTAGTATTGGAATGGAAGTAGGACCACTTGAGTATTTAATGTTAGTTGGCTGGGTGGGGTAATGGCATATTGTATAAATATATAGGGTAAATGAGGAGTAGTTGGTTTTATTTGTTACCCGAAAAGGAATGGGTAGTTTGGTTTGGATGGTCCAAATAAGGTAAGTGTAACCTTTGGTTTGGATGTGAGGGAGTATTAAGCAAATAGAAGAAGACTCTTCAAATATTGACCAACCAAACTTGCATATATAAACCTTGATAAAGACGAATAATTACTGAACTGGCTTTTATTTGATACCCAGAAAAGGAGACCAGCAAATTAAATCTTCTTGAATCATATTGAAGTAGAATAAACGACAAGATGGGATACACATAAGAGACTATCCTGGAACACGGATACACGTCTCTGTACGCTTTTAGCGTAAGTTGAATAGACCAAAAAAGTGGTTGCTTTTCACATTCTAAACAGGTTGTTCACTTTCTCCTGATAAAAAGGGGAGTATTGATGTAAACTTCTACAACATATTTTGCAAATGATTGATACATTCATTATTACTCCAGGTTTTTCAAACCTAGTTACAAAATCCTCTTTCCTTCCCTCCCATACTCCCTTAAAACTGTATAATGTGAACTTCCAAATCCGGAGTTATCTACACTGAACTATTAAAGTGATTAAAAAGTAATAATAATAATAATAATAATAATAAGCGATAAACATGCAATAAAGAAAAAGGATTATCCATATAGTGAGTAAAGCCATGGATTGGCAATTAAGAACTACACAGTAAGGGAGAATACGACAAAGATACACAGCAACAAACCTCACCGGTACCCTTCTTCGCTTGCAACGTGGCAACAATGTCCAAGCACTTCTCAATATCAGGAATCTTTGCCTGAGAAGAAAGACGTGTGAGTAAATCAAAGTATACAAAACTTCAAATCATGATCATTCTTTACTTCAGTAGTTGAGTACATAACAAGCATTTAATTAGATATAGAGCATATTTTGACAAGAACATGAGAATTTCAACTACCGACCCAAGACTATAAAAGATATTCTTCCCAAACTACAGACTAAAGTTGCCAAACTGAGAAAAGTTTTTAATTTGACTCATATCCGTTCCCTTACAGAAATTGGCTAGAATAGGTTAATCCAAATCACCCAATAGACAGAATTTCATGTAAATAATCAGTAAGTTGCTAGAGAATAAATCGGGAATTCCGATCTCCCATAACCCCAAAGAGTTTCAAGTTAACAAATACATGAATCTCAAAAAAAAAATCCTCTGAAATGGAGTCATAAATTCATATCATCATCCATAAAATCAATTACTTAAGTAAGCCTGAACTATTCAGGTGTTCAGATATCGATAACTGCTTGAACACAATACTAAAAGTCTAAAATCCTGCAGGATAACCCGCCTCAAGGGCTCTATATGACTTCTATATTAATAGCTTCGAGTCTTCAACAACTTTTATTTCATCTGCAAATCAAAGTTACTAGTCCAACAATTTGAAAGATCACCAAAGTTTGACCGGAATTTCGAGATTCGGCGTCATAGTTACCCTTGATGGGTCTATATCTTTTCAACGTCAGCCACTTTCTCAATATGATTGTGGTTCAGATTCACTTGGTGCATTGAACGATTTAAGCACTAAAATATACACCTATTGCAAACCAAGTATCAGCTCAAAGGGCCACCGGCCAAGGTCCATGTACTTCCACATGAAAATTTGAACTGAAAGGCCTTGAATCCAAGAAAATTCTAGACTCTGACAACTATTATGTTTCTCGAAACATCATAAACACCTTCTCCCACATGTACACTAAAGCCTTGCTTGGATGGGGAAATTTGGCGCGAAGGAATTTGGAGGGGGGTAATTTTCATTGTTTGGATAGCAAAATAGAGGTAGAGGACTTGGAGGGGAGGGAAATGAATCCCTTCACTTCCCTCGTACATGAAAAATCATTTCTCCTTCAACAAAGGAAGATTTAGAGGGAGAAGTCCCTCCCTCCATTCCCCCTCCCCTCCTTTACCTACATTTTGGTATCCAAACAAGGTCTAAGAGTTCTTCCGTCTTTACCAATTCCAAAATCAAGTCTCAACCTAAGCAGAATACCATGACTGCAAGTAAGGCCTAAAGGCATACACTTTTGAATAAATCTAGCCACTAACTCGCTAAGAAAGAGTCACACAGGTAAGATACATATTGAGACCATATGATCCCTCACACGATGGAAAAGCATTGGAATTCCAACAAGTTTCTAGAAAACAAATTGTTTTAAGCCCCAATCATATGATATATTAAGTACTACCTCCATTACAGGTTGCTTACCTCAAAATGCTTCAGCCACTAAACGATCAATATACAAGGAATGCTAAAAGAAAAAGGAAAGGACTCACAAGCTAAACAGAGTCTACTTACTTTCTTCAGTACGCATAAGAGTATTAATGGAGCTTCATGTCTTAAAAAATACTAGCAGTTTCACACCAATTTCCAGTAATAAAGCATGATAGGCCTTTGCTTACAATAGACTACATATTGTACTTGAGTAAAGAAAATTTTAGAAAAATATATCGTGTGAATAGAATTGCATAAAAAAATAGAAGTATATTCAACCCAAACACAAATCTCTGATATATTTACAATTTTACACATAATAACACCCCGCTCCTTTGTCAAATAACTCAACCAAACAAGTTAAATTCATTGGCTTTTTGCCTCTGGGAAAGGAAAGAACTTAAAAGGGATAAGAGTACCTGAAGCTCTCTCTGCTGAGCAAGAAGCTTCATCTCAACTATCTTGTATTGTTGAAGCCTGAAATATAATGCAGAAATCAATGGTTAAACAAGGTATTACAATATTTAATGGATTATACTGGCTCATATAAGCCACTAACAGCGCATACAAGATTCAACTTCACGTAATTAAAACAGTTAATAAGAGCTACAAGACAGATGGGCTTGAATTGTATTTGCATAGTCGTATTTGCAAAATTTTACCAACTTATAACACCACACTTCCTTTTACTTCTCAAAAAAGTTACAACAGATAATGAACGGACACGTATGAACAAATCAAAGTGTGCGTCCAACTTAAGTCGCCTGAACTCTCAAAAGTGTGTCTCCAACTCCTCCAATGCATATCACCCAAAGTCTAAAATCTCACCTATTTTTAAGTTTCACACAGTAATTCAATCTTCCAAAACTTTGATCTCAGATTCTCTAAGTACACAGGTGAAAGTGATGAGCAAGTGTGCACACATAGCATACATAGACACGATCAACCAAGTTGCTTTCAAGTTTCAACATTAATACGTAAACCTAAAAACAACCATACTATAGCCTTTAGCAAACATATAGCTAAAAATTACGTAAACGAGATACAAAATGAATACTCCCTTTGTCCTAATCACGTATTTACCTTTTTTATTCTTTGTGAGGGCCGAGGGGTACTTTAATCAAAGGTAAACAAATGAACGGGCCGGAGGGAGTATTACAGCTACAATGTAACATAACGAAATGATATTACGTCAATTTCACACAAATCCATACCATAACAGCACTAATTATCAAACTTACTTATGAGCTACACATATTAAAACCCTTAATCTCACCTATTTTTTAAGTATTCATTGTAACTCGATCTTGGAAAATTTGATTTCGGCTCAATAATTCTGGAGAAAAATGATTTAACTAAATTCACCTACACTGCATTGACACAATTGACCAAGATGCTCCCATCATCAATACATAACCTAAGCACAACTACACTTACCACCTTTAACAAAAACCGAGCTAAAATCAACAAGAAGAAAAGGAATATTACACCGATAACCTAAAAATTTCAAACAAATTCATAACCACAACACTAAGAGTCTAAATGTCTAATAAGCGAAGCTTACTTATGATCTAAACATACTAAAACACCAAAGTCCAACATCTTAACCTCTTTTAAAGTATTCAAAGTAATTGAATCTTGAGAAATTTAATCTCAGCACAATAATTCCGAACAAAAAACGATTAACTAAGTTCGAACACATTGCGTTGACACAATAAACCAAGTTGCTCCCATCATTAATAAATAACCTGAGTGGAACTACACCGACTACCTTTAACAGAAAATCGAGCTAAAATCAACCGGAAGAAAATGATCACTACAGCAACAACATAACAAATTTCACACAAATTGACAACATAACAACACTAAAATCTCGAAAACAAACATTAACAAGCTAAAAATATTTACTAGTGATCTAAACCTACATTAATCGGACAATTGAAGTATCCGCACTTCATGTAACACTAAATAATTGAAAACTTCGTCGAAAATAGCCGTTTCCGACACTGCGACTGCGTTTCGTGTACAGCACTACGAGCTAAAAATCGAACTTACAAATGATCTAAACTAATTAATCAATAAAGTGCAATTAATTATGATTAATTAAACAAGTGATCATACTATAATAAATCGAATTAATTAATTAATTAATTAAAAAAATGAGATAGTTGAAAAATGAAGGTACCGTTCTTGGAGAAAAGCGAGAGTAGAGTTGACATCAAGACCTAATTGATCGAGATAAATTTGAACATCTTCAACAAACGCCGCCGCCGGAATACCTCTTCTTTCACTGACCGCCGTGGTTTCCGCCATTGTTTACGCCGGAAAATAGATATTTTGTAGGGTTTTGCGGTGGTGA
This sequence comes from Heliosperma pusillum, assembly GCA_022085475.1. NCBI lineage: Eukaryota > Viridiplantae > Streptophyta > Magnoliopsida > Caryophyllales > Caryophyllaceae > Heliosperma > Heliosperma pusillum. The sequence continues at coordinate 17,255 of JAIUZE010066856.1, forward strand.
GTTTGGTGTGGGGGTGTTGGACCAGGTGAAGCCGTGAAAGAGACTTGAGTCCAAATGTTGAAGATGTTGAATTGGATTTTGGATATTTAGTTTGGGCTTTGATTGTTTTGATTTGGGAAGTGAGTTACTGGACTCTTTTTTGGGAGGTAAGATGGGGAGTGTTCGGGTTAGGCTTGGTAAAATTGATCCGATTTGAATTGTGATATGGGAGACGGGTTTTCGGGTCAGTTCAGAACTTTACAGGTCTATATGGTTTGTTCCCAATTAAATACGACATTGTTAAATTGTAAATAGTATACTTTTGAGTCTACTAGGGCGGAAATATGACCTGATAGCTCTGTTTGACAAAACGGTAGAAAAGATTGCGGTTAGTAAATTTTAGTAGAATGTTTGACTATCAAGCTATAGTAGCTAAATTAAGAAAGAGAGTTTGGTAATAAGCATATCATATGACAAGTAAATTATTTTTATGAGTAAATTAAATATGTTGTTACAATATGCTGTTAATAACAGCATAATCAAAATTAGTAGACTCCAACCTCTATGTTATCACACTATGTCGTTGACACGTGAAATTCGTAGATTGATTGGTCAATATATTAGTTAGACTGGAATCTACTAATTTCACCCAAAATGATGTTTACCGAGCATGGCCTATATATAATCTAACTTGGAAATAATTTGATTTGAAATAACTCGCCTGGAAATAGTTCGATTTGAAATGACCTAATGTGACCACAAATGATGTGATATGGCTTATTTGAAACAAAGGCAATGATGAACCTAGGGGTATGAAAATTTCAAAGAATTAGTTGTAATTTTCAGATTATTTTTAGTTAACATTATGTCATTATTATTTTGCCCCCGCTAAATTCAAATCCCGACTCTATTACTACCGTGCATGCATTGCACAAGATCTAGATTAGTTTAAAGTATAATTCGCACTAGCCCTAATCAACTTTCATATTTTGAATTGTAAGATTTTACTTGAAATAACTCAAATCTATTTTATCTTATCTTAATTGATAATTGTATATCAGAAAATGACCTAAAGTGGCCAACCTAAACCCGATCCAATTCAGTCTCTCGACATGGGATAAAAATGGAATACAAACACATCAACTATTTAAGTGATCTCATGAAATAATTATAATGAAACTACTGTTTCTCATAAAAAGTGGCTTGGCCTTTAGCTATAATGTTTAATCTTTGTAGGATGTAGGTGCTAGCTACATTATTACATATGCTGATATACTTCATCTAAGAACCAAAAACGTGCGATATTTACGTGACTATGTTCAATGCACGTAGCGAAAGATCTTAGGTAATACTCTCTCTATTCAAGTCCAAACACAATATTTCTCTTTTACACGTTTCCCAATGCACGAATTATAACGTAAATATCTCGAGTTTTACATTATAAGAAAATATAAAAATTTGATAATCTTATTGTACTTATAAAGGCGAATCAAACAAGATCTCACATGACCATATTTTATCTTACATATTGCAAGAAATCGTAAAAATTATTTTCACTCATGAATAGTATCAAAAAATGAAATGTTGTATTTGGAGTTGAATGGAGTGAGTAGTTGGTAGGTTGGGGAAGCCCAAAACTCCCCTTTAACAATTTAACTTTAGGTTTATAACTATATTTCACCAAATAGATTAGCAGTTTGCCCTTATCAGTCTCGTAATTAAGTGAATGTATTTTAAGTAGTAAGTTTTACTTGTAAATGGGTGACTCGCAAACTTAAAACGGATCAAACCTCCATCACAAAGTGGGGGCTGCTCCATTTATTTCATCCGTGGCCATGTGTTAGAGAGCCGTCATCTAGGGTATTGGCCCATTCACCATCACTGGACTACGGACAACTGGAATACCATATTTGTAAGCAACATGTGTATACCCGAATACAAATTCTCATTTAAGACGTATAACTTGGTCAAATATATATAAAATCATATGGCAAATTTTTTAGAAAATGTGAAAAGTTTTTGACTTTATTACTAACATGTAATAATATTTGACTCATTTTGTTTGACTCATTTAAGATTTAAGACGAATACTTCATCTTAAACAAGACTTACTGATGCCCAAATAGATCTTCTACTCTCCCTTTATTAATGTCATTTATAATTTTCTAGTTTCTGGTATTGCCACGTTTTTAAAACTTTTTCTCACAAGTTCGAGTTATGGGCAATTCCAAAAGAATTGACCAAATTAAATTTTAGTGTAATTGACTAGTTTGGCTTCACATTTATTTTAATTTTGTAAAATGGGAGAGTTTATTCAACCGTCTTAAAAATCTTACATTATGTTAATATTACTCTAGAAGGTAAGCATGGTATGTATAGGCGCCAATAAAGCAGTTAAATTTAGAGCTGAATATAGAATCCTTATCACAATAAACACTAACTGATAAGACAAAAAAAAACACTAACTGACTGGCACCATAGTCGATTCTAACTTTAGCTACCTCTATAGCTCCAATTACAACCCTAATACCTTATTTCTATTGGTGTAGACCATTCGGTTTAATCTGAATTCGAGCCAGATAAGACCACTAGGGCGGTAAAGCTCTCCCTCATGAGTTTTAACACTACTGCATTCACGAAGCTCGAACACGATACCTCTGATTAAGATAGGACAACCCTAATATACTAATAGTTAGACCTGGACATTTGTGCGGCCCGCTCTCTCGGGCTCAACATTTCTCAGCCCACCCAACCCGTCTTTTGAACCGGGCCGGTACCGGGCTCCATCCCCCCATCCCACATACGTAGCCCGCTAGCTTATTTACCCAATTTTCCCCAACCGGGCCGGTCTTGGGTCATCTCCTATCCAGACCGGCACCCTCCCCATCCCACACCCATTGGCCCGGTGTGTGGGCTCGGGCTCCTCTTCCCCAACCCGGCCCGTGCTAGTCCAACCCGTGTCCAGCTCTACTTAATAGTTAATCACTTAAAGATGCCAACAAGTTTAGTCAACCATCATATACCTTATTTATGGAACAAAATATAAGTTGGTTTAGAAATGAAAACATAACTTTCAACTTTTGTTTGAATAGAAGAAGACAAGATAAAGCTAAAAAGAAGGCAAGTATGTGAATATCTCTAGTGTATAAGTGGTGAGCCTTAATACACATCCTTTAGTTGCACATAGCAATATCTTAGTTACTCATATTACTTTGCCCGATTAGCCATGACTCTAGTCTTGTTATGGTCAGTGGTCCTTTTTGCTGTGCCATGTTCTGCTAAGCATTTTGGTCGTTTCTGTATTTATCACTTTTGTGATTTGTGATTAGTGATTAGTGATTAGGACACTTTGTTTTATGCACATGGGGACCTTCTTTGGCCTATGCTTCCTACATTTTTATTATGACCATGTCATTTTCTTTTTCTTTTCATAATAATTCAACATAACAAGACATTCAATCACTATATTGGATGAAGTTAAATAACTTATTAAAGTTAATGACGAATTCTATTATGAAATATAGAAAATAGTGGCCATTTGATGTATTTTTTTTTACGTCTATCTATCACTTTGAGTCATCTAAAGTAAATAACCACTATGTTTTAACGAGTATAAGTTGAGCGAGACTGTTAAGAGTGCTTACACTCAACTAAAGGCGTTCTACTTGGGTTTTTTGTTTGTTTTTTCTTTCTAAGTAAGATGTTGGAGAGTAAAAAAGGATAGATATCGAGTGTATATTAAAGGAATTGTTTGCTCTAGGGGTTGCAACGCACACCAACCACTTTTGTGTGAATCTAATCTAAACTTGTTTACAATAATTACTTTTACTCAATTACATTTATTAACTAATTAGATTATAGGTATTTAGAAGAAAAAAACATCTTTATTTTGTATACTCTTCTTTGTAAACACCCCACAACATTTGTGTTTGTTAATAGAAAAGAGTGTAAAATTTAACTGCTACACTCGAAAAAAAATGACTACTAAGTACCACCAGTCAGTTGTGGAATTCGGAGTCGGCGACAAGAGGGGCGAGTTTTAAACTATTAACCTCTTATGTGAATACTCAATATTTCATCATCGAACCGACTGAGGGCGAATGATAATATAACACAGAAATATGAGAAATCTATCTACAAGGCTGGACCCCTTTAAACATAACCAAGATCCTCCAAAGCTAACACTATATTAATTAAGATATTATAGTTGAATAACAATAACAATAACAAAGATAATAAACTAGGGATTAATAATGTAATATACAAGAATCTCTCAAATTGAATATTGTCATTGATGCAAAGAAGTGATAAACGTACATTGTACATATACCAAATTCTAACCACTAAAGGCATGCCATATAGTAGGCATTCATAATAAACTTGATGTTCTGTGAGATTAATTAATTTATTAAGTGGACATTGAGCTTTTCTTGTTGTCATTTCAAAAAGATCATATAATATTAGTTATATAATTAATAAGTTAAGTGACTACCTAATATAGTGTTAAGGATAAGACTTTTAAAGTGGAATTGCCATGTGCTATTGTTGTACTCATCACTTTTCATTTTATTGCCTTTATTCGTCTTAACAATAGATTAATCAACAAGATTTTAATAGTAATTATACAAGAACCTCATGCTAAGATGACTTAGCTTAAGGATCTCGTTATTATATTAACAAAACTCCACGTCAATGAATTAAGATGAAGCAATGATTTACAAGACTATTCGTAAATTCACTAAATAACATCTCTTTTTCAAAGTCACATTATGTTTCGAGAGTTTTACTTTGGAAAAGTGTATTTTTTAAGGTGAACTACTATTATTAGGACCAGGATCCTACTTGTAGTCTTGTACTACTTCGTAGTAGAATAGAATAGGGTGTACATAAATACATTTGAAAAATCTATCGAGATACTCGATTGAGTTATTAGTCATGGAGGAAGATAACTCAAATTTTGTTATAATAATTGCATTTGACAAGTTCGAAATTGAAGAACAAATCCGTTATATGACACATATAAGAAGTGTACCAGATATATATTTGTATTTAGGGACACCCATAAAATAAGATCTATAATGCTTTGTGGCATGCAAATTCACTAAATAACGTCTCTTTTTCAAAGATTTTACTTATTATTTTTTTGAAAATTTTAAGGTATATATCACTTAGCCACTTCAAACATATGCAACAATTATCTCACCGTCAATCTTTTTATTTCTCAAATTCAGAGGGTAGCCAAGTCCGGCTAGTTTCGACAATTAGTTTAGAAATTTAAAAGTCGTTAGTTTCTTTTGATTTAAACATTAAGCCTTTCAGTTTTCATTAATTTCTTTTTTTTTTTTTATGTCAAATGAGCCAACAATCCATCATAACATACAAAAAGCTAATTTACACCAAAAACCTAATACTCACAATAGAGAAATACTATCAACTTTCGCTTTTCGTCTTCTCTCCAACCTTATCCTTTTCCCTAATACACGATTAAAATAACGTTTACTTAACCCATTTATTTAACTTTGATGTAAGGAAAACAATCAATTATTAGTAATATAAGCCGATGTTAGAGTAGAAAGTCAGAGAAAATAAGAAGGTGAAAGTCGATAGCATTCCGATGTCGAAATCTTAACAACTAAGTAGAGACATCTTTATCTTAACTTGTATGGAAGATATGATACCATAAAAACGACATGTTTGTTGATAATAAATTTGTACTAAAGCAGGTGTTAGATAATAGATATTGGTGTGGTGTGTGTAGAAATGCTGCCAAAAACTCCATAACTTATTACTTCTGGACATTTAACATTTTAACTGAGTGTCATAACAATCTGAAAGAGTACAGCTAGAACGTGTCGGACCACTAATGCTAGCTTATTTATATGGTAATGCTTTATCTAGTGTCTTCTACTACTACTACTACTACTACTACTACTACTCTTACTCTCTACCCCTCTCCCCTTTTGTTTTTTCACTTGTCATTTTCATCTTAATAAAAGCCTATTTATATGTTCATCAAGTCTCACCTTATACGGACATATCCGTAATCAATGAATATGGGTTGTCTCTCACAAAAAGATAAGTAGAAAATCAGGTCGTCACTTGGTTTCCAACTTAGCCTCCCACTTGTCTATTTGTGAGAGACAACCCGACCCGTCTTCATGGAAGACAACAGAGATAACTCGTCTTTAATGAGAATTAGTGTAAGTTGGAAACCAAGTATCATGCTTGATACGTCAGAATAATAAGCAAACTCTTGTATTAGTGTTATGTGTCTTCCTCGCCTTCCGTCTTATGCAACGCGAAGTCGACTAATACAAGAGTTTGTTTATTATTATGATGTATCAAGCTTGCCTAAAACGGACAATAACATATTGGTTGATCATCTAAGACAGAGGCGTCCGTCTTATCGGTTCAAATATCACCCCAAATGAGCATATAAAAATAAAACCTTCACCGTATCTTGAATCTGTTTTAAGGTGAAGACGGATATCCGTATCTTGAATATAAAAATATGGGTGAGTTGATTGGTAGAGGGACAGCCTTAAAATAGGCAAAAATGCTATGATAAGTAGTGTAAGAAAGAAAGAGGAAATGGACAAAGAGTGATCCCTAGTCCCAAGACTGTTGCCAAAAGACAGAGAGCTGAAAGTTTCTCCATGTGCGTTTTGGCACCTTTACTACTCTAAATTGGCCTTTGGATTCATAGGGATTCTCTCACTCATGAATCAATCAATGATTCTGCACACACTCTGCTCTCTTTCCTATATCTCACATGTCTACTATATTATCTACCATCTCCTCATTAATTCTTTCTGCTACAAAATACCCTCTTTTTCCCGCAAATAGATTAAAGACGCTCTTCATTTTAACGACAAATGCGATTATTTATACTGATATACTGTCATAGCTTAGAAAATTGTCCTGGTACATGCATTTCGTGTTAGTGAGTCACATTTACCTCGTATTCGGCTAATGATGAAATGTGACTTGACTTCAAACATATAACTGGTATACATATAATTATACATATAACTGGTATAAGTAGAGTTAGGAAGTACAATACTCATTCAAGTACTCAACACTTCGCAAATAATGCCGCAAAGGCTAAGGCGAAGTGCTAATTATTAATCGGGATAGACTGAAATAACATACGTAAACGATTTATAAGGAACACCGAGTTACTTAGTGTGTAATTTATGTATGCACCTAAGAAACAGTTATACATGTTTTATACAACATTATCGTCTATAACACAAAAGTTCCCGCAAATTGTAAGATAAGAGATAAGCCATTTTAAAATGGGTCTATGGAGATCTTCAATCACCCCATGTCTAAAATTAAAGTTATTAATTTATTATATGGTGTTAAAATTAAAAAGTTTGAATCCCTCATCTATTCATCTTCGCACCATTTACTCCTAGGCCTCATTATATTGAAGTATTGAACCAACAAATGACCTTCACATTGCTCACTTGTATTATGACTAGAACAGTAGAACTACAAGTCCACATTTACAAATAACAGAAATAGAGATATTCAGATATATTCATGTAAAAAAAATCAACAATTTGTTAAAACATAATCCCGTAAAAGGCTTTTTTACAACAAATGCGAATTTAAAAAAATGATTGTGATAGAAGGAATATAAATAATTGTATATTTTTTTAACTTAAATATGATCAAAGTTTATGCTCAGCTAAAAAAAATCAGACAGAACAATATAGTGGTTGAACCGATAAATAAATCACAAATTAAGACAAACATTATCCATCTTAAACTTAAGACGGGTAAAATACATTTCAAATCACCCAATTGTTTCTTAGGAAATAGCAAAAGTTTTGTCTTTATTAACATTATATAATAAAATATGTATTGGATACGTCTTAAACTTCAGACGAATAATGTCCCACTTAAGCAAGATATGCTCTAAATAAATTACTTGGAGAGTTGGAGTAATGGGTTTGTATACTGTATAATACTGTTAACTACTGTTGGTTTTTGTAGTATTTCAACATTTACTGGAACTAAAGCTCAAATGACATTACCTCAAGTCCCCAAACTCCTCAAGGGCATAAACTTCAATGATCCTCAAATATAAATATGATCAAGTTGACTGATTGACTGTCAAACTCAGTTAGCAATTTTAGCATTCAAATCTCATTTTGGTATAGTAAACCTAAGCCAATACACAAACCAGTACTGTACAGAGTTACAGACAACAATAACACCAAATCCTTGTTCCAAGAATAATTTTCTCTTTAAATTTTGACTTTTTAAATTATATACTCAATCAACCTTAATTTTTATTTCAGATATATTCGTCTTAATTTTAAAACTTGTCTAATCTTTCTAAATTGAATGTTATTTGATTGTGTTAATCTTAAAACGAATATGACCATTAAACGAGAAACAATGCCATGTTTAATTATCACAATTAAACCCCCAAATCACAATTTCCTTAAAAACTCGTAAAAATATATATCGTCTAATATTCCACTTTAATGAAACTACTCCGGTTTTGTGTGTCAACTAAGCTACAAGAACATTACAATTTACGGGGGAGGGAACTCGAAAATACTGCATAGTATCTTCTATGCTTCAATCTTAACCACTAAGCTAAGATATTTTCAATGCGAAAAGTATTCCATAGATGTAATTTTTTCACAAGAAGATGGGAAGACAATTAGATAAACAAAACAAGAAAACTAAAATGAAAAAATAAAAATGCAACAACTAACCTTACATCAATCAAATATTATCCACCATCATACACAAACCCACACGACATTAACATTCCCCAACTAACAATCTTATCATAAAACCGTCTCATTATTATCTGGTGACGGAGAACTGGCCTCACCAGAAACTCCGTCACCACTCCCCACAGAACTAGAAACCGCGCTCAAGCGCGAAAGTAACTCCCGCATAGCCCTAATTTGCATCTCAAGAGCAGGAATATAATCCGTAGCTTCTTCAAGAATAATCGGAAGCGTCTCTTTTCGACAACCGGGAACTAATCTTCCTAACGTCTTCACCTTCCTTTCAACTCCCGGTAACTCTTTCCCTTTCAAACTCAATATCCTCGTCGAAGACGTCTTCGATACCGAAGGTAACCGGCTAGGGCCGGTAATGCTGACCTTCTGTCGTTTATGTTTTTGATTCAAATATTTAACTTTTATTTTATTCGTCAGTATTGCTTGACTCCACCTCGTTCGGCCTTTCGCCGCGATTGCTAACGCTTTATCCGCTGCTTCTTTTACTGCGCGACTACGCCGCGGCGCTGAAGGCGTCCGCGGCGTTACATCTACTTGTCGTAGCGCGGATAAGAATTTTGTCGAAAAAAGTTGTTGCGTTTTTTCCGATTTCCATATCGAATTATTATTATTACTGTTTGATGATTGCGTTGTTGCATACGTTTTTCTTAACCTAATTTCTCTTGTTGAAGATGAAGGTGATGGTGATGACGTGCTTGGTTCCGGATTTGGTGGTGTTCTAGAAGGTTCCATTTGAATTTTTATTAATAATTAGAGAAAAAAATCTTTAAAAAAAAAGGAGAATTTGTCAGTTGTTCTGACTGACGATGATCAAATCTGCAGGAAAAAGGACAGAAAAAAAATAGATGATTAGATTCATGTAAAGATAATTGAGGATATTCGTATTGTTTTGATTAAGATTCGTCAAATAAACACTCGATTGAACAAATCAAAAATCTATCGAAAAATCGCGTTAATTGACGAATCAATAGAGGTCACTCACTCGGTCAGGTAGTTATTACCGGTCACGAAGAATAAAAAATGTAAATAAATGAATAATACGTAACGTATGAGTTTAAGAAAATACCTGATTGAATTAAGAGAAGAAAGAGGAGATAGAAGTAAATGAAAAATGGAGAAATAAAATTGGGGGAAAATAGGAAGTGATGTGAATGAGAGATGAAGAGGGGAGAAGAAGTGATGTGAGAAGTTGGTTAGAGGAAATGAGGAAATGAGGAAATAAGGAAATGAAAGAATGAATGAATGAATGAAATGTGAGTGGATAGATGCAATATGCATGTGCGACAGTGCGAGGAAAGGTGAAATAGATGATAATTAAGTTTTATTGGTTCACAATTTCTCATTTGCTTGTGACGGTCGTTATCCGTCGCAAGCTTTTGAGTTGTGACGAGTCGGATTTCACAAGCTTGTAAGTGAGAGGAAAATTGGAAAATTATTAGTTTCCCACTTGCCCTCCCACTTGTTAGCCACTAATCACCTAACCTGAACATGACTCGGCCTAAACCATTTTTAATATGGTACAACCAGTACTTGAAGAGTTGAAGTGACTCGAACAATTATACCCTGCAAATAGCAAATAATTTAACTCAATGACCCAACTCATACGAGGAATTGAATCTGATTGTCACCTTAACCACGCTTGTGTACGTTAATGGTTGTCTTAAGTTTAAGACGGATAAACCCGTTTTAAATGGGTCTTTTTGATGGCTTAATACATACTCATTCCTTGTGCTCAAATAATCCCACTTGTGGGAGTAGGTTATTACTAATAAAATTAAACTTGAACTTAGGAACCTTGGGATTATTAAGGTTTTATTTAATGTCATATGAGATAACTATGAATCAACAAAAATGTTAAAATTGTGATTGATAGCTAGACTCTTATAAGTTATAGGATGACAATATCAACAAAGTAAACTTACTTTAGGCTTAGTTAATGATAATACATGCATCCCCAATAACTCGAATGTCATTTGATCGAGTATTACTCCGTAGATGAAAAGTACAATGTAATGCACATGTTACCCCTAGCTATACTATTTGTTAAAATTAACTCTTACGATTTGAGTTTTAAAGGAGTTCAACCTTTAGAACCATTACGTTTCAATATATACTCCGCATTATTTAGAAATATCTTCGCATCTCATAGTTTAAAATAATGATCCGACTTAAGCAATTATTTAGTATCTTACATAGTTTGAGACGTCCATACTTTACCTTGTAAGCGAAACATATATTTTTAGAGGCATCATCATAATGCTTCGACCTATATCTCTACCAAGTTTGACTTCAACCATCATCTTAAACTTTTAGTTGAGATGGTTTCTTGACATAGTTTCAGAGCCAATAGTGTGACTAAAATGAATCATATATCACATGACTTTCGCATGGCTTAAGTGTAGTGACATTAAACATTTTGGTCGTGTTGCCCTATTTTATGTATTCGAGTTTCCAACAACTTTAATTTAATTTAATTTAATTCAATATAAATGTACATGGGGGTGCCCTATTCCATGGAGTTTCTTTGAAATGAGCTAGAGGACAACCTTCAATGCAAGAGTCCATGGATGTTCTCTATTCATTAAGAAAAAAAAATGTCTTTGACTGCGGTCTACTGATTGTGATTTTATGTGAATGATTATGATATGTTTTACAGTAAATAAAGTATGATGAAACAATGAATCCCCATGTGCCTTGTCTCCTAAGCATGACTTTAATAATGTTTCTAATCCTTTTAAAGTACTATTGCCCGTTTTTTTTTGGCAAATATCTCTCTTTAAAATTACAAATTGCCTAATTAAATAAAAACAATTAAGTTATTAGTATTACAATAGGTGGGAGTAGGCCACAATTCAAGGAAGCTTAGGTTGAAACTTGAAAGTGAGAATTGTTATTGTCCGTAATGGTATTTGTATTCTGTAATTCGGTGAATGGTCTAAATAAATTACTTATCGAGAAGAATAACTAAGATTATAAACAATGCAAAACGATCAATTTTGTGAAAAAGGCAATGCAGATATAGGTAAATAGCAAAATGATATGCGGAGTACTACTTCTGAAGACAAGATGCATCATAAGTATAGTCGTATTCATGTCAACATTTACCAAACAAATTCCAGGAGTGTATTAATCCGTAGCTTCAAAAATGGCCGTATATATGAATGAATTAACAACACAACATCGTACAAAAGAGCAAATTTTCCTAAAAGCGGTCTTAACTCAAAACAGAAAAATATCACCATTTTAAAATAAAAAGTGATTATCTGATGATAATAGTTACTTTTTATCAGAAAACACTCGCATGTTATCGGGAAATTGCTATCTTTTATCACTCTAAGATGAGAATTGGTGATAAAAAAAACACAAATTCTTATTTCAGACGGAGTAATTCCGTCTGAAAAATAAGACGGGATTATGTTGCCACTTTTTGATAAAATGTAACCACAGCTTATATCAACTTGTTTTCAATAGTGGTTACATCTAACTGTAAAGTGGTTACAAAATCCCGTCTTATTGCTTCAGAACAAAATGGTCCGTCTGAAGCAAGACCAACTGTAAAAAAAATACTCCAACAAGTTGTTTTGAAAAAGCTCAAGCCGGTAAAACATCATATGATTAAGTGATTAGGAAATTAGGAAATGTTGAATCCTAATGTTTTAGCGCACCAAAACGGCAACAGTAATTTGTGACTTGATCTTTATGGTAAGTCGGTGAACACATTCAATCATAGACTGATGTTATGGCTTAGGATGGCTTGAGGAAACAGTGGGGAGCTCGATGTATGTGAAAGTAGCTATTTGACACAAGGATTTGACAGCTTCAAACAATATCATTTATTTCGTATCATCCACTTGACTTATGACCTCCCCCGATCGATATATATATTAATTTAATCGATTGTCAGAGCGTGAAGAAAGAAAGTTGGAAAGAAAAGGTTGGTAGCATCCTACCATCCTTCATTGCAAGAAAGTTGGAAAAAAAAGGTTGGTAGCATCCTACCATCCTTCATTGCATTATAGCAATATAGCCCATTATTAGTGATCGCCAACTTGGTGAGCCAGCCCGGCAAGTCCCGGCACATCGAACAGACTTTGGTGGCCCACACCTGACACGACCCAGCCCGCCTTTGTACTTGGGCCAAGCCATTGCCGCTCTCCATAGCCCGGCCCGCTCTAGTCTGTTGACTTAGACAAAGTAAAGTTACATGGGTCTTGCCCGTCTAGCCCGTGTTAACCCTAACACCAACTGGGCCGTGCTCACTCCTTAGACCTAGTTTCCTCGGCTCAGCCCGGACAATGACTTCAACAATAAAGATAGTTATAACATTGTCTGGCCCGACGTTAATACCTCCTAGTGTCGTCCCCGTGCAGGTTAGTGCCTTACCCTTAGCCTAGCTTGCCCGTGACCCTGCCTAGTTCACCCCTACCCATTATATGGAAACAATAAAGTATAATCAATTTTTCATAATTAAGTATCATTCGGTTTAATTCGGATTAGAGCCAGTTTGGACCCCTAAGGCGGTAAAGATCTCCCTAATTAGTTTTAACACGACTGCATTCTCAGGGCTCAAACACAAGACATCTGGTTAAGCTTGAACAACTCCTTGCCAGTTAATATAAGTTCTCATGGATTATACCGCTTAAGGATCCTTGTGTTCTTCCCCTCTCATCGTGCTTGATCTTCGCTTTCTTTATTTTCTTGGGCCGACTCATATTACATTCAAGTACTCTGTAGTTTGTACAAGTGTACAACTGATTTTTGCTATAAGAATTTAGAACAGTCCATTTGAGGATTTAAATTTAGATCAGTAATACTCGAATAAGATTTTATCTGCTAAACCGTAATGAATACTTAATTCACCCATCCACGTCTTAAATACCATATCCACAAACTCATTATTCACACATCATTATTAACTCTACACCTATTAGGCTATTATATAACTCATCAAACTTCTAAGAGCATTTTCCAAACACTAAAAAGTGCTTTATATAGTTCAAAGAATGACAACACCCACCACAAAATTATGTGTATTCTTGAGTACCAAGTCGAGTATGCCAAATTGATTCGTTACGTTGCTTAATTCAAGCCAGTTTTATTGGGATCATCTTATATTTGTTTAATTAAACTTTAGAGGAGAACCTATTGTTGCCTTAACAAAGAAGGGAATCCTTACCGCCGGTCTAAATTATTAGGCCAAATTTCATGCTATTTTCCATTAAAAAAAGTTGGATATTATTTGAGTAAATATTAAGGCCGATATATTAGGTAGATTAGACTAGTTTGCGAGTTTCTCTCACGGTTCGATTCTTACAAGCGAGTGAGAGACGCTCGTGAAGTCGTGATCTACTTCATATATATTAGGTATATATACATACATTATGCAAACCAAACCTAATTAGTCGTTTATTAAATTATCAATCGCATTATTCTGTTTTTTTTAGTATCTATTTGACGTTTATTTAGATGAAATTAATTAAATCTAGCCAAAACTTTAGAAAATTTGAAAACTCTCTTGTGAAAGATTGTATAATGAAATAATCATCAACGATATGGCAGGGGATGTCCAAAAGCGGAGCAAATTAAGCTTAGAGATCTTTGTTTGAATGAGAATTTATTTGATTTGATTTTTATCGATTTGTATCTGATCAAACTTAACATATGTTGTAGATGCCGTATGACTTTTTATTAATGACATGATCTTTTCGCTAAAAAAACCGCTTCATTGGTTAAAACATGAACCAATAATGATGCAAAAGTTTTTTTATTTTTTTTGGTACATAGTAATGATGCAAAAGGTGGAATAAGGCACAAAGTGTCAAACTTGAGCATCAAGACTCGTGTAATCAAAATAAACAATTACACCTTTTTTTGACTAAAGTTCATAATGATGTTAGTTTCATTATAATCAACACTCCTAATTAATCTGATAGTAACACATTAGAGTATAATTTCTATTAGTGACCATCAATTTCAGCCTAATGTTACATCATATTGCTTGCCGTTCACGTATAACTCGTCCGAGCAATGCTAAGAACTTTCTCATCGTATATATTACGGTGTAATTGATTTGTCTGTAGAGGTCAATTTATCCATAACTTCTCCAAATCTGTGTCATATTTCGAGTAGAGCGAGTTTCGGCTCATAGTGAGCAACTGATTACATTAATTTTGATTCAAAATTAAATATTTTGCAGTTTCTGCAACAGCAAAGGGCTTAGACCTTTACTATCATGTTTTAGTATACGGAGTACTAGTCTTTCAATGATAAATGCCTGTATGTTTTTCATTTCAGGAATTAGCGGAGTTGTTAAGTTTCCGATTGCTAAACAAGACAATAAGTGGAACGAACTTTTAGAGGTGACAAGCTAAACCAACAATCGAGTAGCAGGTCATTATTTCCTGTCACCTGTTGCAGTCATACAAGTTCTGAATAGAAGTTATGTTATATGCAATGACAAGGATCTTTATACTTTGTTCAACTGATTAGCAAAGCAATGAAGAGATTAGGTTCGCGAAAACATTAGTGACTTTAAAACAGTCAAGGATCAGTGAAGGATTAGAGCAAAAGGTACATGGTAAAGGTTTATGTAGGAATCGATCTAAAGCATTAAATGAATTTTACAAATTTTCGGTACAATTTTTTTATCCTAGGCCATTCAGAAACCGTCTATGTGTGTAAGTGGGCTAACATTGGAGTAAGGCTTTGTACTTCCAATCCTCCTTGCCCCACAATTATCAGGAACGAGGCAATGGGGTAATGTTGTTGTGTCTGAAAGATTAGGTCTTTTTGCGAATTTCTGACAGAGGAAAGAACCCCAATTACAGTAAAAATACTCATGCTTGGGACTTTAAAGAGTATATGCTAGGAATGTTTTACAGAGCTATATGCCTATCGGTAAAAGAACGCGGCAGGGATGTTTAACCGGAGAAGATGACTTGAGAAGTGCAGGATTGGTTATTTACGACAACTCGACGAGGTTGGAAAATGGGTGGTTATGCACTTATACCAGATTGCCAATGAGAATATTCAGATCACATTGGAAGGCAGAAACAGTAACACGAAATATTTGGGCTTCTGCAAGGTGTGTATCGATGCAGATGCTCACAATGTTGTCGAAATGGCCCAACATTATTAGCCCAGGCCCATTGAGCAACGTACTTCTGGTATGATTTTCAGATGTAGCTAGACTTCATGTGAGCCATGGCTGGGAATTGAGAAAGTTAAATGGGTATTTGTAAAAATTGATAATTTTCTGCAAGGACTCGAGGTGATTTCTCCCTTGGTGGAGTTGGATCTATTAAAATCAGGCCGAGCAAATTTAGGTTCGGATTATTTGGTCTGTACCAAACTCGGTTCGTATTCATTTAACTCCGGTTCAATTCTTGGTCTTCATTTTTTGACGTTTCGGTCTTTGGTCCAGTCCAATCCAAGACCAAAGACCGGTTAATTTTTTATCCACCCAAGTATTCTTTTCGATCTTTGGTTTGGTCTAATTAGGTGATTTTGGAGTGATGCAGCTGATGCTTACCCATAATTAAACTACCAAATCGTCTACCTTTTGTAACGTCGAAGAGAATTGGTAATAGCGTAAAACACGTATATAATCACAAATTCTCATTTGTGACGGACCGACCCGTTGCAAATTTGTGACGGACCGACCCGTTGCAAATTTGCGACGGGTCAAATCCCCCTCACAAAGAGCAAGTGGGGGGCAAGTGGGTGCAAATGGAGCCCCCTACTTGCCTTGCCATTTGCTCTTTGTGAGGGGGATTTGACCCGTCGCAAGCTCGCGACGGGTCGCCCAGTCACAAGCAAGACTTATTGGTATATAATTTGTCCGATTATAGATAATGTTATATTTGTAAGAGATGCCGAGCATTAGTACAAATCTTACAATAATATAAAAAGGTATGTCGAGCATTTTATTGAGTGACACATGGCACAAGCAATGACCCTCTTATTTCGCCATTTGGCAAACCCCTTATTTACTACTCGGTATTATCTATAAATAAAATAAAAAGGCTAGGTTGAGGAGTCCACGTAAGCAAAACTAAAATAAGCTTTCTACATATTCTCGGTTAATTACACAACAAAGAAGGCAAAAAGGTAAGAAAATAATAAAGTCAATGGTTAATTATAACCTCACTCAATGTACCTTCTTAAACTTCCAGTAAATTGGAAATTTGAACGGTTGTTATAATCACCTTCACTAGTTTTAAACCCGTGCAAATTGCACAGGTATACTTTTTAAATTTTTTGTTTTTAGATGATTAAGTTTTTTATTGGTTAATTATCCTTTCTTAAAATAATTATCTTTAATTAATATTTTAAAATAAAGTATAAATCTCTTTGCTTTTTGTTCATTAATTTTGAGTTGCAAATGTAATTTTTAGTCATATAAAAAGTCATAATTTAGATATGAATTATAAATTTCATTTGCAATTAGCATAAATGATACGTTATGCAAGGTTGATTAGTCGAGTGGTTGTAGTACGATATGTCCTCTTGGTAGCTAAATTAGAGTTCATTCTTTCTTTTATAAGTAGGGAAGTTTCAAAAGCCCGACTTATATAAGATGAAACAAAATTTATTTGAATGAAATTTAACACAAAATTAGTGAAATAGCACGGGTTTGATCGATAATCTCATGCCCATGCAAATTGTTAAACCCATTTGCCATGTTGTCAAACCCGTGCACAAGACTCGTGCATGTTTAAAATTAATATTTTGACCTATTTTTCATTTAATACAGATTGTTAAACATGTTCGAATGAAAATTTAAAATTTGACCCGTGCATATTTAAGACGATCAATCAAATTATTGAATATTCAAATTCTTATATTTTTATTTTATTCTCATTTCTCAAATTACAAAAACGACTAAATGAAAACGTAGCAATACCGTATGCGTACAACGCACTTTTTATCATTCATAAGCTATAGCGTATTTGTGATTGTAGTATATGGGCTAGTACAACTAAGTTAAGCAAAAATGGCCGAAGCAACTTGCTCATTAATGTAGTCTAAATTAAAGTCCAAATCTGGGATTATCTCATTCCCAAGTCGCCTCACCCGCACACCGCAATATCTTCTCTCTTTTTCTTATTCAACCCCTTTATTTAAGAAACTCAATTAACCTAAATATTTCAATCTCATTTATTATCAAATTAAATGATTTTCCGAATGAAAATCATCCTTATTGGAATAATTGGTATGTATTACACTATTACGTGATAAATACCTCACCCAAATCATCATTTTTAAACCGAGTTTCTGTAATTTATTTTATAGTTTCAAAAATGCATTTGATTTTATAACTCATATTTAATATTTACTTGTACTAAGTTTCTTTTCCTCATTTTCAGGAGCTAAATTATTTTTTTATGTAAAAATCTAAATATATGTTTAGACTTTTTTTTTTCAATTTTTTGAATTTTTAGATAGTTATTATGATATTCATTACTATAACAGTCTGTTCAAAAGAAATATGCATTTATGTTATTCAAGTGTCGGTTTTTTTGTACAACCGTAATTTTTTATATTGTATGATGTTTATCATTTTTATTTTATTTTCAGCCCCCAACATTTATTTTTATTTTTATTTTTCCAAATCATTATATTTTGTAATGGTTTCTATTCTAAAATTTATGCAAGTAAAATTTAATTAACATTGGTGAAAAATATTATTGATTACTCATATTATTATATAATTGATTGATTTTTTTTTCACTTGATTTTTTTATTTGTTATGTAGTTTTTTTTGTATATTGTTGTATAAGTAAACCATGTATTTAGTTGATGTAATTCAATATTGTCTAAACAATTAATTCCAATGAAGTAGTTATCCCTTAAAATTCTTACTTTTAACTTCTTGAGGATTGCTTGGCTCATTAACAACATGGTTGTTGCTAGTGTCTACTACATAATAACGCGGCCTTCACGAATTTTCACATTTACAAAACACATGGCACAAATATATCATTGCAAACCCACATAAAACAATGACATACCTTTGCAACCTTCACATTTTTATTTTAGTGTAATATGTTTAACATACATTTCTCTTGCTTTTATTATTTTACCTTTCTATTGATCAAACGAAGCTTTTGAAATTTTAGATCTAACTGGGTTTCTCTTTATTTTTTTACTGCAACTATGCAAGTCCTTTTTTAAAAGAAGTAAAGAACTTTAAATCTATATTTTATTATCGAACTCATCCTTATTCTTTTTCTCAAATTTCATCATTTGCAAATATTTTTATGCCATTAGTAATTTTTCTCAAGTTTTTATCAATTTTTCGAGTGGTTTATTCTATTGTTTTTTTTTGCGATTACATCATTTTCTTACAGTTCAGTTTACTCCGTATAATAGTCGATAATTATATAAATAATTTCATTTGAGTAGGTTGTATGATGTATAATTTCATTTGAGTGGGTTGTATGGTGTAAGTAATTAATTCACAACTTAAGTATTGGTCTCTTTAAAATTCCTTCTTTTAAGGAGAGCATGTCAAGTAAGCTTCTTGGTTGTTGCTTTAATAAAGAAGGATTACTCCATAATCAAGCCCCTCATTAACCATTACCCATACAAATCCCCATTTAAAAACGTTGCCTCACATATATATCTTCATAATTGATTCCATAGCTTATCACGTCAACATTCTCATGCTCTCTTATCATTTCCACAATTAATCACTTTTGAAAGTTCATGCTTTAACTATTTACAAAAATCTAACTTAACTTTATTTTGTATTGTTTTTTCAGGTTTTTCACGCATGTGATTGAAGATTGGAAATATGGCGTTATGTAAATCATTGCTCTACTGTTTATTTGTTTATTTTTAATTTGATTTTAATTTTTCTTATTGTTACTCCTCTTGATTTTTATTTACATATTTACTCTTTTTATCTTACCATGCGTTTTGTTCATAAGTTTCGGTTTGATTCGATTATGAAATGTCTTTTATTTTGTTATTTCTATATTCTACTTAAGAGTATTTCGTTATTTTTCTTTTTGTATGTTTCATGAATTATTGTCTAGAGGTTAGAGAATTAGATATAAGAGCCTAAGAGAAATGGTAAGGTATTATTCTATCAAAAATTACAGAATACGACGGTCTCAAGGCGTGAGAAACTCCATTTTTATCGAAAAAATATTAATATATATATAAAAAAAAACACAAATTCTTGTTTATAACGGTTGTAAACACGACAATAATGAAACGGACTCGGATAATGGTTATTTAAATCCAAATAACAACTCAAATGGGTTGAGTTTGAATTAGTCATGTTATTTAAAAAATCAATTCCATAAAATCAGCATACAAATTATATACTACCCTGATTTATTTCCCACTTTAGAAAAACAATCCTTAATTATACACTTACCTAAAAACAATTCTCATTCCTTTTCTACGTTAGAAACCTCCATTGCTTCAATTGTACTAATCATCTTTTACCTCTGCCAATCATTAATTTTCATCCGTTTTTCCTGTGAGCATGAGTGATATGATCAACCATGGCATTCGTGTGGACGACGATGATGAGACATTATTGGCACTCAATAATGACGATATGGTAGCGGCTAGTTTAGATAGAGATGATACGGAGGTCGAAGGCGATGTCGAAGACGGTGTTGGTTCCATTATTTTAAATGATGCGTGTCATACTCCTAAAGAAGGTAATGAACGTTTTTTGTAACTCTAACTTGTATCCCTTATCCTACACATATACGGTACCAAATCGAGATTATAATTGACATTTTCAATAGCTGATGATTTTTTTTAATTTATTAGAATTTGATATTACTGGCTCTCTTGTCGGGTTGAAGGCTACAAAGTGGGAATACTTACTCAAGGTCTAATATATAACCTGATATGTGGTCCGCTGATTGGGATTAATAACCATTGGTCTAATATAATGTTCGGTTTTGCCTTCTTATCTAATGAAAGAGATGAGTCAGTGGTTGTTTAATGCCTTCAATGAATCTATGGGGGATGGTGTCTTTCCTGTATCTATTTTTACCGATCAAGACCTTGCGATGACAAATGCAATCAAGGAGGCAAATAATACGTAAATTTCATGTTGGAGCCGATCACCTGTTTATGATTATAGGGTCACTTTTTCTTGTTAAATATGGTTAAAATTTAACTAATGGTTACTATATGTACGATACATGAACTAATGGTTACCATATGTACTTACGTAGTCACATATTTGTAAAATTATCTTTTTCGGTTCAGGTCTACTAAACATTAACTAATGGTTACCTGTTTATACTTTTCTGGTCACTTTTTATGTTTTTAATACATACTTATTTTTTTACTTAAACATGTAAAATATGGTTACTATATGTTCTGACGTAGTCACATATTCTAAGTTAAGTGGTTACATTTATAATTCTTTAAATAAATTAAATGTGTTTTTCCAGCTTAAATTGCTAATTTTATCCATAAATGTTATCACTTATCAAGTCTACTAAACATGAACTAATGGTTACTATATGTACTTACGTAGTCACATATTTGTAAAATTATCTATTTCAGTTCAGGCCTACTAAACATTAACTAATGGTTACCTGTTTATACTTTTCTGGTAACTTTTTATGTTTTTAATACATACTTATTTTGAGTACTTTAAGTTGTAAAATATGATTACTATATGTTCTGACGTAGTCACGTATTCTAAGTTAAGTGGTTACATTTATAATTAAGTAGTCACATATGATTATTTTTCTGCAGGTATATTATCGTCGCAACGGAGCGAAAGCACCAATCATTCATTGGGGTTCCAAGCAACTAAGACTACTTCACTTACTGAGTTCTTCTACATATTTGACACAACAGTTAAAAGATGGAGAGCGGAAGAGGAACGAAATGAATTTAATTGAGGCCCTCATCTGTGTATCCTATGGTTTACTTATTTGATCATCATGCTCTCAGGTTTACACATTGGTTTTTTTCAAGGCATTTGAGAAGGAATTCATTATCGCAATCGGTACAAGGGCCATAGAATGTACGAATGAAGGCCATATTAGGTCATACCTTGTATATCCATCGGGAAGTGATGAAAATCCGCACCATGTCACCTTTGATTCTTCTAACTTACTGCTAGAGTGCACATGTCGTAAATTTCAGGAGAGCGGAATTTATGCTTTCACTCTATCCGCATCTTACACACCCATTCTGTTTCAGAAATACCCGACCGATGCATTTCAAAGCGGTGGACCAAGTTTGCCAAGAAGGAAGTGAGGGATAGACTTCTTCCTAATGATAGGCGGAGAAGCGGCATTAGTGAAGCGGTAAATTAGCGGCGTCAATCTCTTACAAACTTCAACAATCTGATAACAAAATGTCAAAGTGTACCCGAAGTGAGATCGTTATTGGCCAGTGTGGGATTTTGTACTTACGATTGCTTAATTATTGGCCAGTTTTCGGTGTTTTGTGTCGTTTTTTTTTGTGGTTTACTAATGTTAGGGTTATAAAGAAATCCACTTTCAAACCTTGTCGTACACTATTGACGCTTAAAATACATCATATAAACAAGTGAGCACTATTGATGCTTTTATGATCACTTACTTCAAATTTATGGTCACAGTTTTACAAGTATACTGTACATAAATAAAAATTTCTATCGTCTACTTTTTACTAGAAAATATAGATACATAATTTATGGCCACACTGTTAATACTTTTCTGAGCACTAACTTAAAATTTATGGTCACACTTAGGCCAAAAAAGTTTATGATACTGTAAACTTATTACTATCTTCAAATTATCGATATTTGGTCACAAAATGTCTTCATTAGGAAAATAATCAAGGCGTAATATTTTCTTCAAAGCAAAAGTTGTTCACTAAATGAACCTGGAGTAAAATACGACTAAAACATAATGCGTTCAATACTTAGTCATTCACAAATTAGTTAACTGCAAAATAGTGAACAACTAAGCAACTAAAACTGGAAAAAAATAATTGTCTTAAATTCTACTGCTAAATCCAAAATAAAATATCATTGTTTCTCCGAACACCTCTAGTTCTACACCATTCTATTTCTTGGCTGTTCCTCTAGCTTCCTTGGCACCACCTCCTCCAAAATAACATCGACCAATTTGTCATTAGATATCTCCTCACCCGCTTTTAGACCAAATATGTGCCTCCAAGACTCCATTAGTCAGGGTTGTTTTTTTTCTTACTGGAGGTGCGCAAGACCTCATTCCTATCACTGCTGCAAGGTAGCATAAATGCATCGGACACATCGTCTCGCGTCATAACAAAGTACTTCCTCTCATCAACCATGAACATCCTGGAGTCTGAATCATAACGCTCCATCAACCAATCTATCATTACATGATAGAATCCGCTAGCTTTGAGCTATAGTAGCCCCCCGAAACCAATATCTTCCAAACTTCTCTTCTGCTCTTCCGTCATACTCTTGATTAGCTTAAATAAGCCACCCGGGGACCCGTATGCATCAACAACCTTTTTACAAGTCCTATAAAACAATAAAAAATAGAGATGAATGCAATTATTTAAATGGTTACATTGACACCAGTAACAAATACACATATACAAAAAAATAAAACATGGATACTAAATATAATTATACATGGTTAACACATTGGCAGTACATCTTCAAATTCAAAACTAAATTACTTACAAAATATAACAAACTTAGAAACACTATTCAAAGCCACAAACATCACAACAGTGGTAACTATTGATGAGTATATGGTTACATAATCTATTAAAACCGACTTACAGTTATACAATAGAGATACCAACAGATATACAAATATGGTTACAATGTCAGCAACTTACAGTTACAAATTCAACATACACAAGAATGGAGTATATGGATACAAAATACTCACACATGGACACATATATTATTAAACCATGGAAATTCATAAAAGACAAAGAGGCCTATGATATGGATACATAACTTAACTAAGTATGAACACTTAATTAATTATAGATTACAAGAATTTTATAATAGTTTATAATAACAAACAATGACCAGTCTAAACAAAATGGTTACATTTAATATCAAACATGGCTACAAAATAGGTTTTCGTGATCAAAGCAAAATTTACATGCCTATTTACAAAATATAAAATAATTATGAGCACCTCTGGAAGCCACTAAAATCAAAACAACCATAACTAACAATGATTAAAGGGTCACAACATGTACTATCTATAATCCTCTAAATTCATTATAAGAGAGTCACAACATTCACCAACGTTAGAACAATAATCAATAACATTAAGCCAAACAATGGCATTAACATCAAACAAGATGGTTAAGACTTAAAAAACCAACAAAACAACATCAACATAGACTAAATACGATAATTCACTTGTGTGCTTACTTAATCACAATCCCATCTGCAGATACCATCATCTTACCATCTCTTTTCCGACCACCGTTTCTACCTTTGCGTAACGGACCCCCTACTTTAGTGGTGGTAACGACCGCATCAAATGTCACCTTATTTGTCATTATTGCCATCTCGTTTTCTACGTCTTCTTCAATATCTCCCCCATCTTCTTCGACCTCCGCATCTGCTGCCATTTTTGAAACTTCTAAGGTTTTTCTCTTCTTTGAATTTCTCTTTCCTGGATTACCTTCATTATGAAAAGGTAATCGGTTAATCGAACAACACATGCATTTGTTTACATGCTTCTAAGACAAAATTAATTACTAAAAATCAACATGCATTTAAATTTAACATCATACATACCAGAAATCAGTCGATTCTCAACTTCATCATCAACATCAGGTCTCGTTTTCCTCTTTTCCTTATTTGTAATTGCTTTTGTAGGGTTTTCGTTAACTTTAAGCAAAAAATAACGAAAATTAAATTATAAGACGAACAAAAACCGCTACAATTAAATTTAGAAAGAATACCTTCTACACCATTCGAAGTTGCTTCAACCAAGCCCTTTCTTTCTACCATCTCCCTCGTCATATCTGAAAATTGGAAAATAGAACTCACAAATTATATGTAAAAAACCTTAACTATGGGTTGCAAATGAAAATTATTATAACAAATGAATTAATTACATACAAATAGGCTTGAACCGAGCACAAAACACAAATAAGGAGGTTGAAGACGGTAATGTAGAGAGCAGCGATAAGAACCGTGGAAGAGTGAGGAAGCTTAAAACAAGTTCAACCGTGATTCAAGGAGAATACAAACAGACGCAGAATAAGTGTATGAGGAAAGGATATTAGCTAGGGCTTGAAAATAGGAATTTGTAATTATTAAAGATTACATTTCCTTTTTTAAGATGGCTCACTATATTTTAAAAAAATTATTATACCCTACCATATATTACTATATGATAACTACTTGACCCGTTTCATTCGTACAACGGATATACCCGTCTTACAGGAGACTAATTGATAAAAAAAATATAGAATAAGACGCTCTCAATCACGATACTCTTAGACTGTCCACTTTTATAAAAGAAAAACTATTAATATACTGGTAATAAATGAATTGTTTTTTTTTACAGAATGAGACCGCTCAATCGCTCATAGTGTGAGAATAGTGAGACTCACGCAATAATTAATGTTATTGTCGCTTTAAACTTCCAATTTGCCTTTCATTTAATTAATACCTCTTTTAATCGCCAATGTACAAGCGGAATTATCTTTTAATTATAAAATATTATTGTTACCACTCAATTTAAAAATGTCATGGTAGTTTTTATTTCCCTACCACTACGTTGAGTATATTGCTTAACAAAAAATTTTATGATTTTATTTACTTGGTTTGAGTTGGTTTAATTATTGTACGCAAGTATACAAAGGTTGTGGTGAAATGGAATGAAGTGAATATAACATTGTTGACAAATTCATCTTTTTTAAAAGAAATAAAATGTTAGCTTAATTTATTACTTATCCGTTGTAATTATTTGTTTGCTTTTGATTAAAGTAGGGAGATGATAACGCCACAACCAATATCACTAACGCAATTCAAAATGTGAAAGAGTGAATGAGACAAAGGGAGTTAATGTTACCACACCCCTTCAAATAACCCTCATAAAAAGAATATAAAAGGCAAAGAAATGAATGAGACAGAAAAAGTATATGTTACTAACATGAACTACTTTAAACTTTAATGATCGAAGTATTATTCCTATTACTACGTCATTCATTTATCTCGCTAAAAACATGAAGATATATTTAACTCATTTCATATGGTAGGGCCAGTAATTTCCATGTAGTCTACTATACAAAGTTTATTTTTGAAGGGTTTGTTTACCATCGCTATCAATTTCACCGTTTTGTCAACTAGAGACCAGAGTTTGCGTTCGACTATTATCGGCTATTATGTTTTGATATTATTAGTTTGAGAAAAAGCTCATTCATTTAGATGTGTGATGCAAACTTGTGCAACATTAGTTTACCTAGCATAAAATAAAGTTTACACGACAAATTTGAAATCGAGGTACGCAAAAGTGCAAGAAAAATAAAATATATGCCATGTAACATTAACAGGTCTGCGAATTTCGCGGGTATCAAAACTAGTTCTTATTCTAGAAACTTGTCCATCACGGTTGATTTGGCATTTAATTCTTACCTATTTTAAAGGAGAAAAATCATAAATGTGAACTCAACTACTCAAGTAGTGTAAAAGAGAAAAATAATTGGCCGACTCGTAAAATGTCATTGACATTCTTGTCTTGAGGCTAAAAATGAGCTCTGAATTTGAGGCTGCACTATTGTTCACAAATAATCTCCCGCCTCAATAATTAAGTATGTAAGTCTTGTTTAAGACGGGTCAAATACTCTTTGAATTTTTTCAGGCAACATGAGTCACTGGGATGATTTGGTGTCTTTTTTATCCGTCATAAACTTAAAACTAATAATCGGCGACTGAAATGGGAAGAATTTGTGTAACTTAATTGCGATCCATTACATGTTTTTTTTTTCTTATTATGCAAACATACCAAAATGAAATAAACAAAATACTCCATAATTAATTACTTTATTAGCATCTTTGTCACATAATGACTAAATCAAAATCAATTACATGTCCATGAAATCACAAATTACCAAAATGAAATAAACAAAAAATCATGTTAACCATTACAGAGTATCACATTACATAAAGATACCCTAGCCCGAATATCTCCATCTCGACCCGTCTAACTCAATTATATTCATCCATAATCAAACCCGAGTTTCCAAGTCCGAATTCATAAAATTGAATTTCCTTTTCGTAATAGAATTTCGGAATATACCAAAGAAATCATCGTAAATTCTCCTTTATATAGTAATTTCCGCGACACCCTCCTATTTTCGTATCCAAACATTTTTTTTTTTCATATTTTGTTAATTTCTTAACCAAAATACTAATAATGAAGATCCAAAATACTAACAAACCCATTAAAATCAACTCCATCAAAAACACTCCCACCACCTAATTTAATCATAGCCTTAATCTCATCATCATTAACACTAATCCCAACTAATTTCAAATAACTTCTTAAATCATCAAACCCTAATCTCCCATCTCCATCATTATCCATAACCCTAAACAACTCTTCCATAACCCCATTATCACTTTCACTCTTTTTAACATTACTTAACATTCCTTCAAACTCGTCATATTGCACAAACCCGTCTTTATTCACGTCCGCAACGTTAATCATCGCTTTAATCATGTCATCCTCGCCTTCATTATCCCCGGCCTCCGCGTAAAATACGCGGAGGTCGTCTGTAGAGATTTTTCCGTCGTGGTCCGCGTCCATTACCGCGAACGCACGACGGAATTCAGACGTATCATCATTGGTAATTGGTTTGAGACGTAGAGTTGTTCTTGTAGGACACATATTTGTTTTAGTTGAGTTTTGTAAAGTGTTAGGTATTGAAGTTTTTTTTGTTGAGAGTATTGTGAGGGAGTTTGTTTTGGTATTTATAGAAGATTGCGTGGTTTATATTAATTTAAATAATTTAATACCTTTTTTTAAAAAAATATGCTGAGTATCTAATTAATTTGGTTGACTTGAGTTGCTTGTGAAAAGTTTTGGGAGTTTTTATGCCTTTGTTGTGGGGATATGGACATGGTCAGTCCACATATGAGAGCATGGTCTACGACTCTCTACGGAAGGCCTGACGTATCTTGTGAACTTTGAGTCGTACTAAAGAACGTTTCTTTTGAGCCGTAGACTCGTAGTAGAGAACGTTTTTCTTTTCTTAAAATTTAACTAAAAAAACTGAACTCGAAGATTAATTTCATGAATTATTATGAGTTTGTGACATAATAACTTATTCTAACTGTATTATATAAAAACGCTACTAATTCACTTTAAAAGTACAATTCATAGTAGTTTGTATAAGTGACATTATGAGTTTGTAACACAATAACTTATTCTGACTGTATCTTTAACTTAATATATATACTCTATATCTTATCTGATTGTATTCATAAGATTAATAGTTAATGATTATACTTTTAGTGGATGTAATGAGATAACTTTATTCGATGTATTTTCAATTTTTAATATGAAATACTATTAATAGTATATTTATCATTAAATTAAAAATGAAATTAAATTACTGTAATTTAATTGTTACGAAATCTAACATCCTTACCTAAAAAAACCGTGCATTTGCACGGGAACCACACTAGTTAATAATAATATAGAAGTGAAGAATATATATATAAAACTATTATAATAGTTTTTTTTTGTGTTGACAAGGAATCTCTCCTACCGACATTGGAAATAATCTTGTTCGAGTACTAATTAAAGACGACTTAGGCCCTGTTCTTTTGGGCTGAATCGGAGCTGAACTGAACTGAACTGAACTTATAGGAGCTGAACTGAACTTATAGAAGCTGAACTGAACTTATTGGAGCTGAACTGAACTGAACTGAACTTATAGGAGCTGAACTGAACTTATAGGAGCTGAACTGAACTAAACTTATAGGAGCTGAACTGAACTGAACTTATAAGAGCTGAACTGAACTTATAGAAGCTGAACTAAACTGAACTAAACTTATAGGATCTGAACTTTTCTGAACTTAATTTTAATTAATTGAATAGAATTTATAAAATCTAAAATTTACTAAACTGAACTTTATTACATAAGGTAAGATAATAACATAATTCCAATTTATATACATTGGTTTGTTCAAATAAATTACTACGTTGACATCATCTTTATCTGTATCTTTATTTTTTGGGAAGGACTGTCATAAAAAATAGTATACTCTAAAACATAAGGTAAGATAATAACATAATTCCGATTTATGTACATTGGTTTGTTCAAATAGATTACTACGTTTACATTACGATAAAAAAATAAATCACATATTACATCGTTTTCTAACCATCTATTTCCATATCATCATCTTCCTCATCACTTTCTTCTTTATCTTCACTATCCCTCGTAACAACGAATTTATTCCCTCGCCAAATGTTTTTTACTATCTTGTTTCGTACCTTTAACATGGTTTTTTTTTTCCGCTTATCATCAAACATGCCCAAATCTACTGTTCCTTGAATATTCACGTCATGTTGTATAATAGGTATTCCAAGAGTATGCATCCTTATAAAATTATGGAGTGTGAATGTATAAAACAATAATAGACATTTGATACTTTTGTGACATTCGGGGGCATATTTTTTAACACCCACCTTTTTTTCAAATGACCAAATGTCATTCCACTAATTAATGTCAAATGTTTATATATCGGTTTTCATAAATAATATATTCCGTATAACTTTTCTGAACTTAATTTGTAAGAATTGAATTTTTCTGAACTGGACTTATAAGAGCTGAACTGAACTGAACTGAACTTATAGGAGCTGAACTGAACTGAACTTATAGGAGCTGAACTGAACTTATAGGAGCTGAACTGAACTTATAGGAGCTGAACTGAACTGAACTTATAGGAGCTGAACTGAACTTAAAGGAGCTGAGTTTAAGTCCAAAAGAACAGGGCCTTAATGGACATATGCACTTAGTTTTTAAAAATGGTTTAGCCATTAACTTGTAATTTTTTAATTGCAAGCAAGTTGTTAGGCTACACATTGGATTTGCTCTTAAACTAATAATTTAAATGGCTCTACATAGTACATACCACTAGAAAACAACCAATAGAAAGTTAGTAGTTTAAAATGTGGGTTCAATCAAGCTAGTGAAAAATTAAGATAAACCATTAAAGTATAATGCTTGCTCGAAAATATTGTAGCTTAAAATGTGATATGGTACTAGCTTACTATTAAACTTGCTCTTATTGTTATCATTCTATTTCTTTTGCCTTTATTTTCAGTGACGAAATCTGAACCGTTAGATAGCTCTAAAATGAAAGTTTATAAAGAATTTTATGAAGAGGTTCCCAATAACTAAACATGTTGATATACGGGGGTCTCGTCAACTCAATTTACTCAAGGACACGAGTATTTTAATTACTACTCCGCAGATATTTAGTTTATTTACCTAATGAAACTTCACGTAGTCTATAACTTAAGAGATGATATATACTCCGTAGAAAACAAAACAATAATGTAATTTAAGATATGCCGTTCATGCGACCACGCCTCAAGGGTAGGTTTTGGAGTGTTGACTGGTAGATTCATGGCGTGATATGTCTCACGAGTCTATAAAGTTGCCGTTAAAGCTTGTATTACAAACTACAAAGAATTGTCCGACATAAAAAAACGTGTTGATTTATTGATTGATTCCAACCTCCACAAAATGCCAATATTGTTGTCAATATTAACGTCACAAATGAGTGACGGAGTGACCCGTCACAATCTTATATCAGATATTACATCTTCACAAAGAGTAAATAGGGAACAAGTCAAGGTCAAATAGAGCCACTTTGTCCCTCCCAACTGGTCTTTAATTTGTGAAGGATGTTTGATTCGTCTTAAACTTGCGACTGAAATTAGCTGCATTAAGAGCAACACAAATTTATTGTTGGCCCCTAACTTTGTGGGGGACTTTTTGAGAAAGAATAGTCCTAGTTCCAAAGGCTTTGATTCATTTATATGTGGTAAATTGGAATTTCACTAGTGGATGGATGAAAGTTTTCCAAATAATCGTAAATAAGGCTATGAAGTATGAACAATATAGCAATAAAAAACTTTATATAAAATTCTTTGCTCGTCATCTCCTATATACTAAAAAAATAAGAAAAACTTAAAATTTTCCAGCTAAAGGCTGATTCTCTTTTTAATATAATCTTTTATATACTTTCCTATTAGGATCCCTCTATATATTTGCCTAATTGAAGTGTAGAAAATTTGTCTCTTAGTTTTTTTGTTATAAAAATTTCGTTTTACTTTGTAAGATAATTGTATCTAAAAGATATGCTATTAAAAATATTATAAAAAAATATTAATTTCGGGTAAAAAAAATATTTTCATTAAATTACACTATTCATGGCATAACTTAAATCTATTTATTAATATTGCTCTATTTTTCCTTAAATCAAAAATCAAAATACAATGCAATAAACATTAAAAGCTAAATGAATTGTCAATTCATAATCTATAAATAGTATGGAGTATATTAATTACACGAGTTCTATACTAATATCATAATGCGAGAATAATATATTTAAAATAATGGAGGGAGTATACCATATTTTTGGAATATGCTAATCAGCTAATCCCCACACATGCAGACACACACAATTGATTATTTGATTAAATGTATGTTTTTTTATTTAGGTTTATTGAGCATGTAAATGAGATTCTATGAATTACTTGTCCGTCTTCTTTTATAATTATAATTTATATGTACTAAATAAACTTATAAAGAATCATGTCAATTTCTTACAAAATTAAATCTTTTTAAATAATAAGATAATTGTCAATAAGAGAACCATCAAATTGTTGTTTCTATTTTTAGGGACAAAATGTCTATTGTTAAGATTTGAGTATTTTGTCAAACAGTACCTATAATTAAGGTCACTTTGCGAGGAATTACCTAAAGTTTTATTTTTTGCAAAACACTACCTAAACTTTAGTTTTTTTTTGTCAAACACTACCAAAATTAGTTTTCACGCATAAAAAGATGAAAATTAACTATTTTAGCTTGCCGTTATCATAGCCTAGGAATTTATTTTGCTAAACTGTATTAATATTTAACCTGTTCTCTAAAATAAAGAGTTATGTCACTAAGATAAAGATAATGATGGATCTAAAGGCCGGCGATAATTAAAGTAATTTCGCGAAAATTATAATGAAACTTACTAACGTAGGTTATGCATTAGTATAGTTTAGCAAAAATAAACTCAAAGCTATGATATCGACAAGTTAAAATCGCTTATTTTCTCATTTTTATGCTTGAATATTGACTTTGGTAGTGCTTAACAAAAAAAATCTAAACTTTAGGTAGTCTTTGACAAAAAATAAAACTTTAGGTAGTTCCTCACAAAGTGGCCTAAATTATAGGTAGTGTTTGACAAAATACTCTTAAGATTTCAATAATTTTTACCTTTTAAACAATATTATGCCAATTTGTGGGATTTTCTTACCCCGTACCTTCATGTTTTTTAAAATTCTAAATTTCTATGGGGAAACCCTCTTGTTATACTTATAAGAACATCAATGATACCCTTGTTCTATTAATAATCTCAACGGTGAGCCTTTGTATTAATTCCGTCATTTTTGTCTAACTAGTTGTTGCACCGCGCCCTATCGGGCGCGGTACCCCAATATCGGTAAATAGTATGAGAAACTATCCTAGCTAAACATACTTAGTAATACGGGATAAGAGAAATAATAAAGTTACTCGTGGCTATACTGGTGTAATTTAGACATTTTATTTCGAATGGAACTTACCGAAGAGAAAAATATTGTCTTACAAATTTACAAGTATGGTTCAATGTACAAAGCAAGATATAAACTAAACTAAATTTTTCCAACTCAATGTTGCTAGTTCAGATGCTTTAATCATTCTTAACATCATTATAGTTCGACGAGCCAATAAATCAAATCGGGGTTACACCGGGTCACATTATCAAGCAATTATATAAAGGTGGTGGGGTTTGTTAGATCCCCTCGGGCCTTCTCGTTTTTTGCAATTGATGAACCCGAACCAGGACATGGTTGTGTTGGTATTGCAAGATTAGATCAGTTGTTGTCGTGGTAGCATTAGGTGAAACAGTTAAAGAGAGTACATCGGTTTCGTTGGGCCGTCAATCCGTGAAAAAAATGAAACCAGATGAAGCCATACATGCTCCATTTTCTCTTGGAATGTATCTACCTTAGAGTCACTCGTACGAGTGAATTGCTGAAGCGCTTTAGTCCTATTTATTTTCTCTTATTACTTCGAGTAAAAGTATCTTGTCAACCTTCTTTCTATGGTGCATGGGTTAGCAACCTGTCACATGAAAGTTCAAGTAAAATTTGTTTATCAAGGAAAACAAAATGTAAGAGAGATCACAAGTAAACATGACGGTAG
Organism: Heliosperma pusillum; assembly: GCA_022085475.1. NCBI lineage: Eukaryota > Viridiplantae > Streptophyta > Magnoliopsida > Caryophyllales > Caryophyllaceae > Heliosperma > Heliosperma pusillum. The sequence goes on from JAIUZE010066856.1 coordinate 50,443, forward strand.
ACTTGACAAAACTGATCCAAACCTTTCGAGAGGATAAAAAAAAGAATCCATAGTAGAGTCCCTTTAAGTTGATCCGATCCGGACTAAAAAAGAACCCAAAAGCATTCAAACACAAATCCTAATATACATGCCCCGAAAACGACCAACTAACCCATTGCGTAACCACCCACCAAAAACATCAGAAAACTAAGGTGTATTGAAATAGACTGTGAACTTATTTATTACATGGCGCATAACTTTCTTAAATACAATGGCACAGTCTCTTTTATTCCCAAAGACCAAAAACAGTTGCAATTTGCGATGTAAAATTTCATCTATACTATAGGGGCATAAATGCATAGTGATACTATATCAGGAGTAGTTGTGTAGACATGAAATTGCATTATGTAAGGTATTAATATTAGAGTTGAGCTTGGCTGACTAAACTAAGATGGAGATTAACCACCAAAGATGTCGATAACTTACACTATCACACATCCGACTAAGGGCTTGAATCCCTCTTCTTTCGGACAGAGACAATAATATATCCGGATTTGAGTAACATATTATAGCAAAAAAGGGTGGCTATTATAACATTTGTGAGTTAAACACCTTTCTATGGGGGACTTCTTTGGTCGAGTTTCTTATTGAGCGGGATCTTTTAGAGGTTCGAGAAGTTCTGGACCCCATTCCTCAGTCTTCAAAGGGTGGCTATTATAGCAAAAAAAAGATAATTATGCCTTTCTAAAGATCCCTCGTTCTGAGCTTCCTGTGAAGTTACAACTTCCAATGGTCTGTAAGGTGACAAATTCTTAACAGAAAGAGTAAGACATTCTCTTTTAAGATGGATATAGAAATTAGTAAAATAAGTAAAATAATTGTCTTATCTAGCCAAGTGGTGAGTTATTGATCCGCTTTACTCTTAAGACATGTAAATCCGTCTTAAGAGAAACCAATTGATATGCATAAAATAAAAGGATTTCACCAGACAAATCAGGATCATAACAACGACCTAATTATATTCTATATGATTCACATGTAAACACTGTGATGATAACGGGGAGATTAGGGACAAAACATTGAAAAATAAAGCCAGGTTCATGTATAAAAGTCTCATGACAATCCAATTTTTAGCGGTTAGATTGGCGTTTAACTAAAAAAATAGCAAAGGTAATAATTGTTGATGACATAACAAGGTAAAAATCAAGTAATATATTACTCCGTATTTCATAATCATCAACAAAGTTTGTTCACACTATAAAAGAAAACCCATAGAATGACCCCCAAATATAAACATGGCCATTAAAGAGTACAGAAAATTGTTCACACCATTAAAGAATACATATACAGAAATTTAAAGAACACAAACCAGCTTGGAGAACCGTTCATCCGTCTCAAGATCAGCCAATCTCTTTTTTACTGTAAGACCGAAGACCAAAATAGAAATCTTAAACTACAAAGATTAGAAATTGTTGGATTGCAATTGATAGGGGAATAGCCGAATAGGTAAGAGCAAAATTAGAGGAGAGGGGAATTGTTGTAACTGAAAAGGAATGGGCAGGAGCAAAACCATGACAGGAAAAATGAGTGTTGTAGAGGGAAATTGGGTAAAAGGAGGTGAATTATGGTTAGCAGTAAATGAGGGTTAGTAATAGAGAGGGTTATTTGAGAGGCATGTGTGACACTATTGTGGGAATAGTTTCTAAGGAGTTTCTCACTTTTTAATAGGTAAAGAAAATTGGGTAAAAGGAGGTGAATTATGGTTAGCAGTAAATGAGGGTTAGTAATAGAGAGGGTCATGTGAGAGGCATGTGTGACACTATTGTGGAAATAGTTTCTAAGGGGTTTCTCAGTTTTTAATAGGTAAAGATAAGTATTGATGTGGCCACATCATACCCAATCACCACTAGCACCACCTTCTCTCCCCAATAAACACCTACTCCCTACATCCCGGTCAATTATTGTCTTATTCATTTTTAAGGTGTCTCAGTTAATTGTTGTTCTTTCTATATTTGGAAGGTATTATATGAGTAATTCGGTTATCAATATCACTACAGTCCATTTGTCATTAATTAAGTAGATCTACCACTCTTTACCTGATCTTTGTGGCAAAATAAAAGGATAACAATTGACCATAAAACTCCAACACATAAATATGCTAGTAGGTCTTGCTTGCGACGGATCGGATCTTGCGACGGGTATTTTGTGAGAGGAAATGGGTAGAGGGGACAAGGTGGGCACCCCCCATGTGCTTCTCCACTCACCCTTAATGGGTATTTTGTGAGAGAATATGGTATTCGTCTTAAGCTTGTGACGGATAGTGTCCGTCACAAATGAGAATTTGTGTAAATATGTTGAGTAGCTATTTTGGTTGACTTGAGTTGCTTGGTGAAAAGTTTTGGGAGTTTTTATTAGCCTTTGTTGTGGGGATATGGACATGGTCAGTCCACATATAAGAGCATGGTCTACGGAAGGCCTGACGTATCTTGTGAATTTCGAGTCGTACAAGAGAAACGTTTCTTTTTTGTCGTACTAGAGAAGATTTCTCTTTTCTTTTATTTTTCCTAAAGGAGATATTTATTTTATTAGTTTATTACTAATACAAAAGTCAACCATGGATCAAACTATATATTACTCCATCAATTCTCATTTCAGACGGGACGATCCGTCTTAAATGAGAATTTGTGATATTATTCATACAGTTTGAAATTTTATCGTTTTTTATAATGTAAGAAAAATATATTGATTTTCTAGGATATGAACATCCTATTTTATTCTTTCGGATAAGAGAGGTAAGTTGTACCCAATGACTTTCAAACCACCTCGAAAGAGTTGGACAAGATTGCATAATAGAGGTCATAAAGTCAATGACTTTGTTAGCCTCGAGAAGCAATAGTGAACTATCACTTAAGCAAAGAAATCCAACTTCACATCTCTAACAATGCTTGAAATTTCCCACATAATTTGCCAAGTGCTACTGTAACACCCGCAAATGTACCCTATTTTAAATAGTAAAAATATTTTATGGATACTTTTCAGTGAAATTTAATTTTAACCGTAAATTTAATTTTCCGAGTCGAATATAGAATTTCCGAGTTCGTATTTGGAATTTCCGCGAGATTCCATGAGAATCCCGTCTTAAGACGAGTTTGACTTTTGTTGACTTTTTCCTTACATAACTCATACTACCTCCCTTAACCTAGTTCATACACAAACACAATTCAACTTTTCTTCTTCCTTAAGCAAACCAAAACCCTTGCCTCCATAATCTTTCCATTCTTAGAATCGTCGCCTACGCCTTCATTTTTTGCTCAAATTCACGTAAGTTCGTCTTATTCTTCCCCTCTTAGCTTCCTCTATCCGTATTGGTAATAAATTTACCGTCTTTCTCGCTTTTTAAATTATCCGTCTTTCTCAAGGTGAATGATATTCATCTTTTATTATCTAATTGTATGTAGGTGGAGACTAGGAAGGTTTAGAATCGATTAAAGTCGCGAAAAAGGTAACGGTGAAGGGTTACTCGATATCATTTACGTGTTTTACATGCTTTATATGCTAGAATTCGTATTTAGAATACGATTAGAAAGCTTAGGATTCATGTTATGGATGATGATTGTTGTTATTTGATGATTGTTGATGATGAATATTGATTGTTGATAGTTATTAGAAATGATTATGAGAATTGGAAATAAAAGGATTGAATTTATGTTGAAGGTTCTCGGGTGATTTGGTCACACATCTCACGGTCGTGAAATACAAGTCACGGTCGTGACTTGTGCAGTTTCACTGCACTGACCCCTTTTCGTAAAATGATCATATCTCCTTCGTTACTTGCTTGTTTTAGGCTTGTGACCTATCTTTGGAACCGTAAGAGGATAAACTATCATCTCGACTTGAAATTTCTGTAGTTGCATGTCTAGAACACTAGTTATGACAGTTTGAAGTGAACCCTTATTTTAGTTAGTTTCCAAACTTGTTGTTTTGGAGAGGTATCTATGTTTCCTATTTATTATGTTTCTTAAACTTGGTCTAATGCTTATGTATCATGTATTGATTCATGTTTATCATAGTTACATTTATATAATGCCCTATTCTCATGCTTGGTGACGGTTTTTGCTATGTCCCAATTTGAGTCGGTTTTTACAAATGATACGGTTTGAGCACTATTTTGTCTTGTGCTTGGTACTCTCATTTCCTTGGCTACCTTCCCGTTCGTAAGGCTGGAATGTCGGAACGGAGAGGTATCCTACTGCTTAAATGCATGTGTTAGTGGGCATACGACGACGTTGTTGGGAGTTGAACGCTATGCGTTGATCGACCCGGCGGTCAAATGTTGTTGTACTTGTGAGGTGGTGTTATTTGCATGTAGCGTACCGCTTGTTATGTGGCTTGAGCTCTTTTCCGCCTCTTTCGTGAATTGATCTACCGAATTTGGGGTACTCGGCGTCAATGATTGACCGAGTCTTGGATACGAAATGTCATCGCATGTCGAATCGAAAAATGGTTTATTCCTAGAGTCTGGCCAGGTTTAGATTAGGACCGGATATTTATATCGTCGTGCTACCAGAAGGAAATTAGTCTAAATATAGGAAATGTCATCGTGTATGCGTTCAGGGAAATGATTATCTCGTGGATGCCTGTTAATCATACTTGCAATGTACACGGTGCTAGTGCGTTTCTTTTACCGTGAGAGATGTCGTCTTTGTGTCGTCGTTCTTGAATGCGTGATTTCATGACTTATTATTCATGGTCATTGCATGATTGGGCATCGTCTATGTATTGGTATGTTTGAATCGATGATAACATGATGGATTTATTCATGGTCATTGCAGTGTAACAACCCGAAAAATACCAATTTTTCTAGTTAAAAATATTTACTAACACTTTTCAGTAGAACTTAAGTTTTTAAAATAGAAATTTTTGTTCCGAGTCTTATTTTGAAATTCCGCGTTCGTATTTGGAATTTCTGAGTGATTTCATGAAAAGACCGTTTTTAGTCATCTTTGACTTTTCTTGACTTTAAGTCGTCTTTGACTTTTCCTTGACTTTTTAAAGTCGTCATTGACTTTTTCTTGACTTTTAAGTCGTCCTAAACTTTTCTTGACTTTTAAGTCATCTTCGACTTTTCTCGACTTTTCAGTAAACTTTGACTTCCGTTGACTTTTCCCGACTGCCTCATAAGTTTGAAGACCGAAATTTTATTTAAAAAAAATAATATTTTTGATTTATTTTTATTTAAATTTATTAAGATTTATCATAATTTAATATAATTATTTTGAATTTATTCGGAATTTAAAGAATAACGTTACGGTTTTAACCGAACGTCATTTAACTATTCCCGACTCATCGTAAAGCGCGAAACAAAATCGAAACTCGACGTTGGCATGAGTCACACGCGCGTGTCATCGCTTTCCACTCACCATTAGATATTTTATTTATTTTGATTAAACTA
>JAIUZE010066857.1:0-39595 GCA_022085475.1 Heliosperma pusillum
AAGAAGTACGACCTCTTCAATGTAAATTGATTTTTAAGATCGAAATTTGCATGGATGAACATTAAAATGTTTTCAAAGATGACTTGGTAGGCAAAGAGTTTTGCACCAACCTTATTTCGTTAATCCATTCAAATATACTTAGCGATTACAGCATATCATAATAGTATGATGTCAAATGGATCTCAAGAACCACCTTCTTGAATACGATTCTAGAAGAGGTAGTATATTTTATATTCACCTGTGGGTTCGTAGATCCTAAATATCCTAAGTTAATTTGCAAGCTTAAGAGTATGTCTTAAGTAAGCACAAAAGAGTTGGAATTAGTGTGTCAATCATGTTGCAAAATATTTCTCGATATCTCGAGGAATTATGTTTATACATGAAGTTTAGTGGGAGTAATATGGTTTTCATCAGTCTTATATATGGAGACATATTGATCATTTTAGATGATGAAAGATTTTGGAGAAGTAGAATACATCTTTTAGATATCTGGATTTATGGAGATAAATCTAAAAGGATATTAGCATTGAGTCAAAATTCTTATATTGATAAGATCTTTGACTAGTTCAAGGAAGTTGAACACATCATAATTGATTCCTTTTGCTTCCGCTGCAGGATCAATTATATACGCGGTGATGTATACTCAATCCGACATTTCGCATGCTTTGAGTATGACGAATCATTTGCAATCAAATCCAAGTGAGAGTCACTTGATAGCCATAAAGAACATCTTTAGTACTTGCGAAGGACTAAAAGATATGTTCCATGTGTTTGGAGTTTAAAATGAGTTGCGTGTAAGGGTTACACAAACTTCAGTTTCCAAACTGATCAAAGTGATTTGAAATCACGAGTTGGCTGTGTTTTATAGAAGATTTATCTGTTGGAAGAGTTCCAAGCAGAAAAGACTATTGGAAAGGTTCCAAGTAGGAGTGACATTTTAAAATATAAATGTCATGTATCCGCTGGAAATGTTCCAGGCAGTTTATCATTGCGGATTTCACAACGGAAATGGAGTACATTGCGTCATATGATGATGCATATGAAAGTAGCTTGGATTCGACAGTATTGGAGGGACTAGAAATAGTTTATATAGCTGTATATCCTATCCCATTATACTGGTAAAACAGTGGGAGCTACCTTTAGGCCAAGAGTCCTAAGTCTAGATTCAAATCTAGACACGTACTCAGAAAGTTTTATGTAATATGAGATTACGTAGACAAAGAGAAATAGCAATCAGAACGATAGGAAAGATGCAAGTATTGCTAATCCAGTAGCCATGCTTTTTGCAGGCTGAACATGATAGTCATGTCATTTCAATGGGGATTGAAATATGTACCTGAATTGCTAAAGATTATGAGATATGAAATTATTGATAGCGTATCAATTTTCCAAATATTTGATAATCGCATTCATTGTTAGAGTTTCATTAAAAACTCCTTTATTTAGTTTGACTAAATTTTAATACTTTGTTTATCCGAATTGGTTGAAAGAAAGGTTGAACGCAATTCAAGTGAACAGGACGAACTTAGTATTTTGTCCCTAGTCACTCAATGAGGTGACGTCTCGAAATGACTAGATTGCAAGTCGATCGATGGTTGGTTCAGCACCATGGGGTCATGGAGATGACTGGTCGTTTACATAGACAGACTGTATGACACTCTGTCGGACAGTGACATTGTAGAGACCCTTAAATCAATTATTTGATGCCTGGTCGTGGCAGGGTCTTCTATCTTATTCCTATAAGTCGATTCTTTTGAATGGCGACCGTCTATCTGAGTCGGTGCAGTTTCCGATTGGTTTTGGTTGATGTTCTAGGTCGTGCCGTAAAAGGAGGCCGATGGACTTCTTCTGGATCATGGTGATCTGCATCATACAGAGTAGATGGATCAACAGGAATTGTCCACCCACGTTGGGTAAAAACATCTTTAGGCCACTCGAGGAGTAGGTACTGTAAATGCGTGGCCACGCTCGGAAAGAGATTATGGTAGAGTTTCCGTTCCGAAAGTACTCGTCCCTATCGAGAAAACCAATCTCGATATGTCAATCGCAAGTGCGACCTGGAAGCCCTTGCGGTGAGTGGGAGATGTGATTAAAGAGACAAGAGCAATCGGTGACGCACACTTGTGTCAGACAGTTGGAGATGTTGGAGTCGGTGTCCTCCACAATAGTGCGACCCCATAATAAATCTATTATGGAATAGAATTGGATAATTATTGACTATATATATGATTAGTCAGTGATAACGTAAATCAATAACGGTGGCTGATAGAGTTTGACTTATTGTCGTTTGACGGCGGTGATCAACTGATCCCTTTCGGTAACACCTAAAGGATGAAATCCAAATAGTAACTAATTATTTGTATACGATACAGTTAATTAGTACATTACTATATTCGATATGTACGAGAGTTAATTGTTAGAAATTGAGTTAAGAACTCAAATTCGATTAAACTTATTTTTCAATTATGCGATAATTGACTAATAAATTTATATCTTATTTTAATACGATTAAATAAGATTTAACTTAGTAATTAATCGTTAAATTACTAAATTAGTTGAGGTTTTGAGATAGAGGTAATTAGTTAATTATATTTACAAGGAGTTGTAAAATAAATTAACTAAGCATTGTGGGACCCATTATATATTGATATAATGGTAAAATATTACTTAAAATGTTAAGTACATATTATTTATTTAATTGAGTCATATAATTGTTATATGATCAAATTAACACTTAATTATACAAGATAATTAACCATATGATCAATAAGTATTTGTGAGACAAATATCAAAAATCAAAATGGACCAAACTAAGCCATAATGGACCGGTTGGTATGTAGTTAGAAGGGTGATGATTTTGTTCTTGTTTTTACTATTTAGTTAGCTTTTGAAAGTGACATAACAAGTATAAAACAATCATCATCCTTTCTACAACACTCCACTCAAATGCATGTGAACAAATCAAACAAAATAAGAGTCCTTTTAAGGACTAAAACATCCGGCCAAAGTGGCTAGATAATGAACATTGGTTGTTCATTTTTCACTTGCTTGATTTTTGTTCAATTGTCATACTTCTTTCTAAAACCTTCTTCTCACTAATAACTCTCATATACTAATATTTCCTAAGTATTACTAGTGTAGTAATATAGTCTAATATTAGTAGTATATCATCTATCTTATTATCTAGTTAATAATAAGGGTAGATTATTTGGTGTCATCTTGGTGCAACTTGAAGGAGGTCTTCTAGTTTGGAGATTTCATGTGTTCATCCATATTTATAGCTCAAGAACAACAAGAAGGAGTTCTTGTTGTGCCCATATAATTTCCATATCAATGTGAGGAAATTTCTTCTTTTATATAAATGTCTTTATATTTGCATGCATGTTACATAGATCATTATAAAATAAATTAATAAGTAATTTAGTAAATAATTAGAGGAGTCTAATTAAGGTCTATGGACTTTCAATAAGGACCCATGCTCTTTTGTATAAGGCAGTTGTTAATTAAATGAAAAACTTGAGCATTGTTCTCATTTCTAAAATCTTCCAACTTGTGCTTTGCCTTAGTTGAAAGTCAGGCCAGATAACATCCTGTGCTAGGCTGTGGTTGTTGATCTAAGTCTGTGGCAAGTTAGATATCCCTGTGCTTAGACTGTGGGGTGTTTGCTTGTTGTTTAGTTCAAGTCTACTTACCTGTGCTTGGCTGTGGTAAGGAGTCTTAGCTAGTCTAGTTTGTTGTTTAATTCCCTGTGTTGAGCTGTGGGAGTTGAGTGGCATCCATATCCAGTGCTAGTTAAGAGTCAAGGGTCCAAATCCTTACACACCCCTATAATATCACTGCAATTCTGGCATCAGAGCTTTGGTTGTGAGGCCATTGTTATCCTAACTACAACAAAAACACAAAAAATAACCCAATGAGTGAAGAGAGGCTTGCAGGTATTGAAGGCAAGGTGGATCAACTAGCAGGCACTGTCAATGTAGTGCTGGCTGCCTTGAACACTGTCATGGAGAACATTATACATCCACTGAGGGGAAGACCACCCCCTAGAGGCAGAGGCAGAGGTCGTGGCCACATGGGCATGGGAAGAGGACAGCCCCTGCAGGAGGAAGAAGGGTCAGACTCAGGAGAAAGCAATAGAACCTATGAGGAAATTCCAGAGCACACTGACAAGCATCTCAAGGTAGAAATTCCTGAATTCTCTGGTAGTTTAAACCCTGATGATCTATTAGAATGGATTAGGGATGTTGAGAAGGTATTTGAATACAAGAGTTACTCTGATATTAAGTCTTTTAAAGTTGCTGTGCTAAGATTGAAAGGATATGCATCCCTATGGTTTGATAACTTAAAGCACCAAAGGATTAAGGAGGGTAAGGAACCTCTTAGATCTTGGTCAAAACTGAAAAAGAAGATGCTGAACAAATTTGTCACTAAAGATTACACCCAAGATCTGTTCATTAAATTATCCAAACTGAAACAAGAAGAGAGGTCTGTAGAGACCTTAGGGACTTTGAGCAATTGACTCTCCAGTGTGAGGTCAATGAGAAACCTGAGCAAAGGATTGCCAGATTCTTAGAGGGTCTAGATAGGAGCATTGCTGCTAGAGTAAGGATGCAACCTTTGTGGTCCTATGATGATGTTGTCAACCTGGCTTTGAGGATTGAAAAAATGGGGAAGACCAAGCCAGCTATACCTAAGCCTGTTACTAGACCTGCATACAAACCTTACAGTGGTATTAGGATGGGAGAGGCCCGTAAGACAACCACCCAATCAACCACAGACAAAGGAAAGGGAGTTGTGAACTCCAAACCTAACCTCCCCCCCCACTGAGAACAAGATCAGATGTTTCCAGTGCCAAGGTTATGGCCACTTTAGGAAGGACTGTCCTTCTAAGAGAACCATGACACTTATGGAGGTAGAAGAGTGGGAGAAGGAAGGATTAGTTGAGTATGAGGTTGATGACAGTATGGTGTTAGAGGTAGTGACAGCTGAGGAGGAACCAATGCAGGACTTGGTCATGGCTCATCCTGACACAGGCCATAACTTAGTCCTATGGAGGGTCATGCACTCTCAACATACTCCATTGGAGAATGACCAGAGGTCCTTGATATTCAGGAGTAGATGCACCATTCAAGAGAGGGTCTGCAACTGGATCATTGATGGGGGAAGTTGTACCAATGTGGCTTCCATCACCCTAGTGAACAAGCTAAGTCTGGTTACTCAAGAGCATCCACACCCCTACAAACTGAGATGGCTTAACAAGGGGGCTGAGGTAAGGGTTGATAGGCAATGCCTGGTCCCATTCTCTATTGGGAAGGTGTACCAAGATGAAGTGTTGTGTGATGTAGTACCAATGGATGCCTGTCACCTACTACTAGGGAGGCCTTGGGAGTTTGATAGGAACACCACTCATCAGGGGAGGGATAACACCTATAGCTTCAGGCATGGGGGAAAGAAGGTAACCTTGACACCTTTACCACCCAACCAGAGGAATTATGGGAGTCCCAATGTGCCAGAGGAGGTCAATGGAGTGTTGTTTTTATCAGAGGCAGCTATGATCAAGGAGATGAGGCAAGAACAGCCTGTGATCATCTTGTTATCTAAGGAAGTTACAGAAGGGGAAGGCTCCAAATTACCATCAGAGGTTGAGCCTTTGATCTTAAGATACAAGGAGGTCTTTCCAAGAGAATTACCAGATGGACTACCACCCCTAAGAGGGATTGAGCACCACATTGATTTGGTCCTAGGATCTGTGCTGCCAAACAGGCCAGCCTACAGAAGTGATCCAACTGCCACCAAGGAGTTGCAGAAGCAGATTGAGGAATTTATGAGCAAGGGATTTGTGAGGGAGTCCCTAAGCCCTTGTGCTGTACCTGCTCTATTAGTGCCTAAGAAGGATGGCACCTGGAGAATGTGCACTGACAGCAGAGCAATCAACAACATCACAGTCAAGTATAGGTTCCCCATCCCCAGGCTAGATGACATGCTTGATGAGCTAAGTGGAGCTCAGGTCTTTTCCAAGATTGATCTAAGGCAGGGTTACCATCAGGTGAGGCTCAGAGAGGGGGATGAATGGAAGACTGCATTCAAAACAAAACATGGTCTATATGAATGGCTTGTGATGCCTTTTGGGCTGTCCAATGCACCAAGCACCTTCATGAGGCTTATGACAGAAGTATTGAGGCCTTGCTTGGGCAGGTTTGCTGTGGTTTACTTTGATGACATCCTAGTGTATAGCAGTAGCAGAGGGAAGCATCTCAGGCATCTTGAAACAATCTTTGGGATCTTAAAAGAGCAGAAACTGTATGGGAAGCTGGAGAAGTGTACCTTCATGGTTGAGGAGGTTGCATTTCTAGGGTACATTGTGTCTGGAAGAGGTATCTCAGTTGATCAGGAGAAGGTTGCAGCTATACAAACATGGCCTACACCTAAAACCATTACTGAGGTAAGGGGGTTCCATGGGTTGGCATCATTTTATAGGAGGTTCATCAAGAACTTCAGCTCATTTGTAGCACCCATCACTGAGTGCTTGAAGAAAGGGGAGTTCCAATGGACTGAGGAGGCCCAACAGTCCTTTGAGAAGATTAAAAGGTTGATGTGTGAGACTCCAATCCTTAGACTACCTGACTTTGATCAGCTGTTTGAGGTGGAATGTGATGCTAGTGGGGTTGGCATTGGGGCAGTGCTAGTACAAGGACAAAAGCCAGTTGCTTATTTCAGTGAAAAACTGAATGGTGCCAAGCTCAAATACTCTACCTATGACAAAGAGTTCTATGCCATCATCAGAGCACTCATGCATTGGGGGCACTACTTGAAACCAAAGCCTTTTGTTCTGCACTCAGATCATGAGGCATTGAAATACATCAGTGGCCAACACAAGCTAAACCACAGGCATGCCAAGTGGGTGGAGTTTCTACAATCCTTTACATTCTCTAGTAAGTATAAGGAGGGGAAGCAGAATGTTGTGGCAGATGCCCTGTCAAGGAGACATTCCCTATTAGCAGTCATGGAGCAAAGGGTGTTGGGGTTTGAGTTTCTGAAGGAATTGTACAAGGAGGACCCTGACTTTGCTGAAGAATGGGTCACACAAACTGAAGGAGGAAGGACTCAAGGGGACAAGTACATGCTGCATGAGGGATTCTTGTTCCAAGGAAACAAGCTATGCATCCCAAGGGGTTCTTACAGGGATCTACTCATCAGGGAGGTACACTCAGGAGGACTAGGGGGACACTTTGGGGTTCAAAAGACACTTGATATACTGCAGGATCAATTCTACTGGCCCAGGATGATAGGGGATGTTCAGGTTGTCCTCAGGAGGTGCTCCACATGTTAACAAGCCAAGAGTTCTTTCCAGACTGGACCCTACACTCCACTACCAGTGCCTAACAAACCTTGGGAGGATGTGAGCATGGACTTTATTGTTGCACTACCTAGAACACAAAGGGGTAAGGATTCTGTAATGGTTGTTGTTGACAGGTTTAGCAAGATGGCTCACTTTGTGGCTTGCAAGAAGACTGAGGATGCTGCAAGTGTTGCTGAGCTATATTTGAAGGAGGTTGTGAGGCTACATGGGGTTCCTAAGTCAATAGTCTCAGACAGGGATGTTAAGTTCATGAGTTACTTCTGGAAGACACTATGGAGACTCTTGAAGACCAGGCTTTTGTTCAGTACTTCTCACCACCCTCAGACTGATGGCCAAATTGAGGTCACAAACAAGACTCTAGGGAGGATCTTGAGGTGTCTGGTCAGTAAATCTTTGAAGGATTGGGACTTGAAACTAGCTCATGCTGAGTTTGCTTTCAACAGAGCACCCTCATCTGCAACAGGTCACAGCCCATTTGAGGTTGTCTATGGGATCAATCCACTTATGCCACTGGAGCTAGCTAACATACCAAGGGAGGAGGTGAACTTTGATTCAAAGAGGAGGGTTGAGCAAATGGTGAAGCTTCATGAGACAGTCAGAAAGCAAATAGAAAAGGCAAATGAGAGGTACAAGAAGTAGTCCAAGGTTCCTAGGTCCAAGAAGGAGTTCATGCCAGGGGACCTAGTGTGGATTCACTTGAGAAAGGAGAGATTTCCAGCTAGGAGGAAGAACAAGCTCATGCCTAGAGCTGATGGTCCATTTGAGATCATAGAGAGTGTTGGTCCTAATGCATATAAGGTTAATCTACCAGGAGACTATGGGGTTCATGGCACTTTCAATGTAGGGGATCTCAGTCCATACTATGGGGATTCTGAGGATGAGGAGGCTACAGGCTTGAGGACAAGCCCAATTCAACCAGGGGAGGATGCAGCAGGAGCTGGGGCACAGGGCAAGGCAAAATTCAACAATGGGGACAAGGGACAGGCCAAGGGGGATCAAGGGATGAGCATTGGTAACCAAGGGAAGGTCTACATGGGTATCCAGGGGTCAATCTGGGGGCAAGGGATGGGTAACAAAAGGGGGAGTTTCAAGCTGAACAATGCTGGCCAAGACTATGTCACAATGAGGGTCCATGATAGCCAGGACACGAGCCAGGACACGAGCCAAGACACGAGCCAAGCAAGCCAAAGACAAGCCCACCAACACCCAACCACAAAATCACAAAAACAACCTACAACAGCCACTTGGGGAAGGAATAACTACCACCACACTTTGAACCACCAGCTACCACCAAGCCCAGCTAAAACCTTACCCACCTAGGTCCAAAAAAGTTCTAGGGAACCAGTTCCAAAACACAACACAACTACCCCAAAAATCCAAATCAAAACAGCCTACCCAAAGCATAAAGCATAAAGCAGTCTTTCTATTTCTAGCTAAAAACTGAAAGACTATCTCCAAAAGTCTTTCCTTGTCTTCCCTACTATTAGAACTCCTGCAGAAGAAGGTCAAGGAGCATTAATGAGCTTCGTCCACAAGTTTCAAGCCAACACCAAGCAACAAACACAACCTGGAGCATGTCACTGTCATATGTCTGCATTTGTCTGTTTTAAGTTTTCTTTTGTATTTTCATTCTGAAATTGTAGCCAGTAGTTTGTCACGTTTATGTAGATTAATCCTGGCCCTTAGATGATATTCTAGGGTTGTATTAGATCAAGCATTGAGGCCTATGTAAGGACCCATGCTCTTTTGTATAAGGCAGTTGTTAATTAAATGAAAAACTTGAGCATTGTTCTCATTTCTAAAATCTTCCAACTTATGCTTTGCCTTAGTTGAAAGTCAGGCCAGATAACATCCTGTGCTAGGCTGTGGTTGTTGATCTAAGTCTGTGGCAAGTTAGATATCCCTGTGCTTAGAATGTGGGGTGTTTGCTTGTTGTTTAGTTCAAGTCTACTTACCTGTGCTTGGCTGTGGTAAGGAGTCTTAGCTAGTCTAGTTTGTTGTTTAATTCCCTGTGTTGAGCTGTGGGAGTTGAGTGGCATCCATATCCAGTGCTAGTTAAGAGTCAAGGGTCCAAATCCTTACACACCCTTATAATATCACTGCAGATTACACCCAGGATCTGTTTATTAAGTTGTCTAAGTTGAAACAAGGGGATAAACCTGTTGAGTCCTATTTGAGAGAGTTTGAACAGCTTACCTTGCAGTGTGACATAAATGAGAAACCTGAGCAAAGGATTGCTAGGTACTTAGAGGGTCTAGATAAGAGCATTGCTAACAAGGTTAGGATGCAACCTCTGTGGTCATTTGATGATGTTGTTAACTTATCTCTGAGAATTGAAAAGATAGGAAAGACTAAGTCTATTACACCAAAACCTGTTCGACCTTTTCAAACCAGACCTTACAATGGGTTGAGGAACATTGGTACCCCTAAGACAGCACCCCCACCTACCTTAGACAAGGGAAAGGGCATCATGGGTCAGAAGCCAAGCACTTCATTGACTGAGAACAGAATTAGATGCTTCCAATGTCAGGGTTATGGACATTTCAGGAAGGATTGCCCTTCTAAGAAGACCTTAACTATAATGGAGGTTGAGACTTGGGAAAAAGAAGGTCTAGTTGAGTATGAGAGGGATGAGCCTGAGGTTGAAGAAGTGGTGAGTGAGGAGGAAGAGCCTAGTCAGGAGGCAATAGTGGCACTCCCTGACACATGCCATAGCTTGGTTCCATGGAGAGTAATGCATTCACAACAGATACCTTTAGAGGAGGGTCAAAGGTCCCTCATTTTCATGAGCAGATGTACCATACAAGGGAGGGTTTGTAACCTTATTATAGATGGAGGTAGTTGTACCAATGTGGCCTCTGTTACTATGGTTGACAAGCTGAAGTTAAGCACTCAAGAGCACCCTCACCCCTATAAGTTGAGATGGCTGAGTAAGGGAGCAGAGGTTAAGGTGGATAAGCAATGTATGGTCCCATTCTCCATCGGAAGTGTGTACAAAGATGAAGTACTGTGTGATGTAGTTCCAATGGATGCATGTCACTTATTATTAGGAAGGCCATGGGAGTTTGATAAAAGCTTCATACACCAAGGAAGAAGCAACACCTATTCCTTCAAGCATGGGAGCAGGAAGGTGACATTAGCCCCCTTGCCACCACATCAGAAGAGTTATGGGAGTCCCAGTATGGCTGAAGACTTTAGTGGAGTCTTGTTTCTGTCTGAATCAGCAATGGTCAAAGAGTGTAGTGAAGAGCAACCTGTATTAATGCTGCTATCAAAGGAAGTTCAAGAAGGGGAGTCTAAGGTAATCCCTGCAGAAGTTAAACCCCTCATTGATCAATTCAAGGAAGTGTTCCCAGAGGAACTTCCTGATGGCTTACCCCCTTTGAGAGGAATTGAACATCAGATAGACCTTGTGCCAGGGTTTGTACTACCTAATAGACCAGCATATAGATGTGATCCTAAGGCTACACAAGAGCTGCAGAAACAAGTTGGAGAGCTGATGAGTAAAGGGTTTGTAAGGGAGTCCTTAAGTCCATGTGCTGTGCCTGCATTATTGGTTCCTAAGAAGGATGGGACTTGGAGGATGTGCATAGATAGCAGGGCTATCAATAACATCACAGTCAAGTACAGGTTCCCTATACCTAGGCTTGATGACATGTTGGATGAGCTGAGTGGCTCAAGGTTCTTTTCTAAGATTGATTTGAGGCAAGGTTACCATCAATTGAGGATCAGGGAAGGAGATGAGTGGAAGACAGCCTTCAAAACAAAGCATGGCCTCTATGAGTGGCTTGTCATGCCTTTTGGTCTGTCAAATGCCCCAAGTACCTACATGAGATTAATGACAGAAGTACTTAGGACTTGTCTAGGGAAATTTGTGGTAGTATACTTTGATGATATTCTCATCTACAGCAAGAGCAAGGATGATCATTTGAGGCATCTTGAGACTGTGTTTGAGATACTTAAGGAGAGTAAACTCTTTGGGAAGCTTGAGAAATGCACCTTTATGACTGAGGAAGTTAAGTTTCTAGAATATGTGGTGTCTGGTAGAGGCATTTCAGTGGATCAAGACAAAATCATTGCTGTTCAGTCTTGGCCTGTTCCTAGGAATATCACAGAAGTAAGAGGGTTTCATGGCTTAACATCTTTCTACAGAAGATTTATTAAGAACTTCAGCACCATTGCAGCACCCCTCACTGAATGTATGAAGATGGGAGAGTTCACTTGGACTGAGAATGCTTTGCAGGCTTTCAAATACATGAAGAAACTCTTGTGCAGTGCCCCTATCCTCAGGTTACCAGACTTTCATTGCCTATTTGAAGTTGAATGTGATACAAAAGGAGTGGGAATTAGAGCTATCCTCGTCCAAGAGAAGAAACATGTAGCCTACTTTAGTGAAAAGCTAAGTGGTGCCAAGCTGAACTATTCTACATATGATAAAGAGTTCTATGCTCTTGTCAGGGCCCTAAGGCATTGGAGTCATTACCTGAAGCCCAAGCCTTTTGTCTTACACTCTGATCATGAGGCATTGAAATACATAAGAGGCCGGCATAAGCTCAGTCACATGCATGCTATGTGGGTGGAGTTCCTCCAGTCATTCACCTTTTCTAGCAAATACAAAGAAGGAAAACAAAATGTGGTGGCTGATGCATTGTCTAAAAGATACACTCTGCTATCAACCATGGAGCAAAGGGTTCTTGGATTTGAATTCATGAAGGATATGTATCAGAAAGATCCAGACTTTGCAGAGGATTGGTTAGCACAGAAAGAGGGTACAAGGACCATTGATTCACCCTACACTCTACAAAATGGATTCATGTTCAATGGAAACAAGCTCTGTGTTCCCAGAGGTTCTTATAGGAGTCTATTGATCAAAGAAGTGTATGGAAGTGGCCTTGGAGGACACTTTGGGGTTCAGAAGACTGTGGACATACTGCAGGATCAGTTTTACTGGCCTAAGATGATGGGAGAGGTCCAAATAGTGCTCAGGAGGTGTGGAGTTTGTCAAAAGGCCAAGAGTTCATTTCAAGCAGGGCCCTACACTCCCCTACCAGTCCCATGTAGGGCTTGGGAAGATGCAAGTATGGATTTCATAGTAGCATTGCCTAGAACAGCAAGAGGGAAAGATTCTATCATGGTAGTTGTGGATAGGTTCAGCAAGATGGCACATTTCATTGCCTGTAAGAAAACTGAGGATGCTGTGAGTATGGCAGAGCTATATCTTGATGAGGTGGTGAGGTTACATGGAGTTCCTAGAACCATTGTATCTGACAGAGACACAAAGTTTATGAGTCATTTCTGGAGAACATTGTGGAAGCTGCTTAATACCAGGTTGTTGTTTAGTACCTCCCATCATCCTCAAACAGATGGACAAACTGAGGTGACCAACAAGACCTTGGGAAGGATCTTGAGGTGTATAGTCAGCAAATCTCTCAAAGATTGGGATTTAAAGTTGGCTCAAGCAGAGTTCTCTTTCAATAGAGCTCCATCAGCAGCCACAGGCCACTCCCCCTTTGAGGTGGTCTATGGTACTAACCCCTTAATGCCTTTGAATTTGTCTAATGTGTGCAGGTCAGAGATCCACTATGATGCCAAGAAGAGGGTGGAGCAAATGCTAAAACTCCATGAATCAGTCAGAAAACAAATTGAGAGAACCAATGACCTATACAAGAAGAATGCCAAGGTTCCTAAGATCAAGAGAGACTTTGCCCCAGGAGATGTAGTATGGATCAACCTAAGGAAAGAAAGGTTCCCTTCCAAAAGAAAGAATAAGATAGAGCCAAGAGCAGATGGTCCTTTTCAAGTCATAGAGAAGATAGGCCCTAATGCCTATAGAATAATTGATCTACCAGGAGAATATGCAGTTCATGGGACATTCAATGTTGGAGATCTTAGTCCTTTCTATGAAGACTCTGAGGGAGAGGAAGACACGGGCTTGAGGTCAAGCCCTTTTCAACCTGGGGAGGCTGCAGCAGGAGCTCACCCAAGGGGCCTTGATGATCAAGCCACAATCAGACAAGCCTGACCCCAAGACCCCCTCAGATGGAAGCTCGAGTCACAAGGTCTAAACAACAAGCCATGGCCAGCCAACTTCAAGCCAAACCAAGCCAATATATTGAGGAAGATAGTCCAGGGCTTACCAAGCCATGCCAAGGTCCAATTCAGTCCACATTCCCCACACAAGCCAGAAACAATGCTAGTCAGTGCTCAGCAAACCAGTTAGCAAACCAGTTAGCAAACCCCGCACCAAGGAGGTACACCAGAGCATCCCAGCCACCCCCACTATGGTCTACCATGAAGCCAACCCACTAATCAACAAGTTTGTCCAGATAATCCTTTTTGAAGTCTAGCAAAAACTCAAGTAACAAGCAGCCCAAGCTAGAGTCCAATGAACATCAAAGCACAGAAGGTACAAGTCCAGATGTGGTTTCCTTTTGTTTAAGTCAACTTGTCCTCATCCAAGGCAGGTTTATCAAAGTCCTAATAACAGTAGAGAGTCCCCAGAAGCAACAAAACATCCAGAGCAAAGCAGCAAGACAACAAGAACAACAGATTTCCATTTCAGGAAAAATCCAAAAGCTGCTTTATTACTTTTGCATCAGTCTGTTTTTTTTTATGCTTTTGTGTCTGTACTTTATAGTTGTTAAGGTCGTCCTATTGTGAGGATCTTAATTAGTGTCTTTTGTAGTAGTTTAAGTCCTAAGTTGGCCCTTGGATGGTCTGTACATGCAATGGTTCACAAGATATCAGCCTTCCTATATAAGGAGGTCTTTGTATGTTGTTTCAGGCAGACTTTTATGAATGAATTAGTTTGAGAAATCTTTCAAATCTTTCAAACTTGTGCTAAGTGCTGTAGTTTGAGTCAAGCCTGATACATCTTCAAGGTGTCTGATCAGTGTCTTGCTTTGTAAGTTAAGTTAAGTCTGTGCCTTGCTGTGACTAGCTTGGTTGCTGTTTGAGTCTAGTCTAGGGTGTTTGTGCATTGCTGTAACACTTTAAACCTGTCTCAGAAACTAGTCTTTGAGTCCCTTCTCTTGTGCCATGCTGTAGGGGAGTCTCTTTAAGTTATATCCTTGAGTTTTCAGTTAAAACAACTCACCCTCTCTAAAACAGCATCCATTTTTGCTTGAAATTGTGCTCAGTTTGAGTAAGCCTAATTTAGCATCCCTTAAACTTGCAATCCTTAGTAGTTTACACTCCACTTATGGTCTTGGATATGCAACAAATTTGGAATCAGCCCAATACCAGGTATGTAGTTTGAGTTATGGCTGCTACAAGACATCCCCTACAGAAGAGTGCAATGTAGAGATCCGTCTGATCCCCTCATACCAAATGGATCATAACTGAAGATTGGAGCATGCTATTTGTGTGATTCCAAATGGAGGGGAAATATAACTCATTTAGCGTTCAAATGGCACCTTGGGGTACTCCTAAATCATCCTAAAGAGAAAGTTATGGCCTGAGCAAAACGGGTATAGTTAGTGGCAAGCCTAATGGGTATGTGATTAAGACCAATCAGCACTCAAAGTTGCATAAATCAAAATGTACTTAATGTTTAGGGGAGATTGTTGTTGGATAAGAAACCTAACATCCATAGCTTTCAAATGAGCTATCATGGGTCTTCAAATTCATCCTAAGCAGAGAGTTATGAGTGTTACAAAATGAAATCAGAAGGGTCCATGTCCTATCTCACCCGGTTCAGGTCCAACATCAAAGAGCTTCGTCCAAGGCAACCCCTAATATGAATTAAGTTATTCCAAGGCCTAATACTATTAGTATATGGTATTAGGAAGATAAAAGTCCAGGAGAGGTTTTGCTAATTCATAATAAAAGAGCCGATTTAGCTAAGTGCAAACAAATGGGTCCAGATAGGGACATTTTAGCATTGTCTTGTACCAAATCTGTTTTGGGTTCTATATTTGGCTAGGCAAGGCAATGGCACGACTTGAAAGGCATCCTAACCCTTTGTAATTGAATATGGTAGCTTCCAAGCCCAAGCTTCAAGGTCTTACACATCTTAATTGACCTTGCACAACAAGACAAAGAGGAGCAGCCTATTTTCCGTTTTCTGCTTTATGCTTTATTACTTTATGCTTTTGTTTCCTAGTTGCTATTCTGATTTGTGTAAGGCCAAGGCCACGTCTTTCTTGTACATTAGATGATGCATTTGAGACCCTTAGATGTGTATCTCTTGGCCTATATAAGCCTTGCTTTGTAACCTAATGAAATCAGATTTGAATGAATGAAAGAATTGAAACCTATGTTTTCTTTTTATACTCTTGGTTGTGTGCTTGAGTAAACCTTCTTGGCTTAGTGCTGGAAGTTGTGGTGTTCTCATTTGCTTTATGCTTTGAGGACTCACTTATCTTGATCATTGGCTTTGTGCTTTGATTAAGAGAACCTTTATCCATTGGCTGTGTGCTTTGGAAGAGCCTATCCTTCATTCATTTGCTTAACTTCCAGTCTTGTTTTCGAACCATTTGTGTGTGTGTCTAAGCAAGCAAAAACCTACTCAAATCAGTACTTTTCTGAGTTGTTTTCGTTGCAGTAATCATTGCGGATTTCACAACGGAAATGGAGTACATTGCATCTTATGATGATGCATATGAAAGTAGCTTGGATTCGACAGTATTGAAGGGAATAGAAGTAGTTCCTATAGCTATATATCCTATCCCATTATACTGGTAAAACAGTGGGAGCTACCTTTAGGCTAAGGGGCCTAAGTCTGAATTCAGACCTAGATACGTACTCAGAAAGTTTTATGTAATATAAGATTACGTAGACGAAGAGAAATAACAATCAGAAAGATGAGAAAGATGCAAGTATTGCTAATCCATTAGCTATGCTTTTGCAAGCTGAACATGATAGTCATGTCATTTTAATGGGGATTGAAATATGTACCTGAATTGCTAGAGATTATGAGATATGAAATTATTGATAGCGTATCAATTTTTCCAAATATTAGATAATCGCATTCTTTGTTAGAGTTTCATTAAAAACTCCTTTATTTAGTTTGACGAAATTTTAATACTTTGTATATCCGAATTGGTTGAAAGAAAGGTTGAACCCAATTCAAGTGAACATGATGAACTTAGTGTTTTGTCCCTAGTCCCTCATTTAAGGTGACGTCTCGAAGTGACTAGATTGTAAGTCGATCGATGGTTGGTTTAGGACTGGAGATGACTGGTCGTTTACATAGACAGACTAAGGAGACACTCTGTCGGGCAGTGACCATAATAGAGCCCCTTATCAAAATTGTTGAAGCCTGGTCGTGGCGGGGATTTCTATTTTATTCCTATGAGTCGATTCTTTAGACTGGCGACCATTTACCTGAGTTGGTGTAGTTTCCGATTAACTTTGGTTTTTGTCCTAGGTCGTGCCGTGAAAGGAGGCTGATGGACATCTTCTGGATCATGGTGATCTGCATCATACAGTGTAAGATGGGTCAACAGGAATTGTCCACCCACGTTGGGTATTAACATCTTCGAGCCACTCGAGGAGTATTAACTGGAATTGCATGGCCACGCTCGGAAGAAATCTCTGGTAGATTTTCCGGTCAGACAGTTACTCTCCCAGATTGAGAAAACCACTCTATTTATAATTTTCAATCGCAAGTGCAACCTGTAAGACACCTTGCGATGAGTGGAAGGATGTGACACAAAAGAGACAAGAGAATCGGTAGCACACAACTTGTCGAGACAAGTGGGAGAAATTGTAGGAGGGGGAGTCCTCCGCAATAGTGTTGCTACATGCACAACTTGTATCGGACAAGTGGGAGATTGTTGGAGTAAGTGTCCTCCACAATAGTGCATTTATATAATGAATCTCATTTGGAATATACGTGGCATGATTAGTATATTTTGATACTCCACGTCAGTTGATTAACGTAAATCGGTAACGCTGAGCTGACTAGAGTTAGACGTTATTGTCATATGACGGCGGTGATCAACTGATCCCTTTAGGTCACACCTATAGGATGAAACCCAAATAGTAGAACTAATTATTTGTATATGATACAGTTAATTAGCGCATTACATATATTTGATATGTACGTTTAGTTACGAGAGTTATTTATTGGAAATGGAGTTAGCAACTCATTCCACTTAAGTTTATTAGTCAATTATACGATAACTGACCGAATAAATTTTACGTCGTATTTAATACGATTAAATAAGATTTTATTTAGTGATTAATCGTTAATTCATTAAATAAGTTGAGGTTATGCATATATTTTGAGGTCGAGGTAATTAGTTAATTATATTTACAAAGAGTTGTAAAATAAATTAACTGGGCATTATGGGACCCATCATATATTGATATGATGGTCAAATATCACTTAAAAGTTAAGTACATATTGTTTATTAATTTGAGTCATATAATTGTTATATGATCAAATTAACACTTAATTATACAAGATAATTAAGCATATGATTAATAAGTATTTGTGGGACAAATATCAAAAATCAAAATGGTCCATATAGGACACATGTGGACCGGTTTTAGCTAGTAGAAAACAATCATGTTTATTCTCTAGTAAATCCACACTCCACCACATGATTATGATGTGTATGACACATGATCATTATCATTATACAATCACATACTCTACCATTATGCATGTGAATAAAATAAGAAGAAAATCACCCACTTTGGGGCCTTGTCATGACCGGCTAAATGGTTTTATAAAGAGCATTTGTTGCTCATTTTTTCCACTTGACTTGATTCTTCTTTTATTCACATCTTCTCACTAAAACCTCCTACATCTCTCTAAACTTACATGCAAAACTAATTTTATCTAAATATTACTAGAGTAGTAATATAATAATATTAGTAGTATTTATCTTACTTATTATCTAGTTAATAATAAGCTAAGATCATTTGGGTTTAATCTTGGGTGCAACAAGAAGGAGACCTTCTACTTTGGCGGTTGTTTTATGGAGTATCATCCACTAATTACATGCTCAAGAACAATAACAAGGAGTTCTTATTGTGCCCATATTGAACCGAAAATACCCAATGTAAGGATGTTTTTGTCTTATCTTTTCTTTTATGCTTTTATATTTGCATGCATGATAAATAGATCCTAAATCATTAAGTTAATGTAATTTAATGAACTAATTAGAGGAGTCTAATTAGAGGACTAGGACTTTCAAAATTAACTCAAAGTCTTTCGATAGTGGAACGGAAGTCGATGATGATGTCATTGCGAATTAAATTTATACAGGAAAAGAAAGTCATATAAAAGTACTACCTGTGATATTACTCGGTCGAATATGGTACGTACTCGACCGAGTGAAGGTGTTGCTCGGCTGAGTTGAATGTGTACTTGACCGACTGTATGTGCTACTCGATCGAGTTAGTTTGGACTCGGTCGAGCGAGTTGGTACTCAATCGAGTAATGTTTTACTCAGTCGAGTGGGATGGGATGATACTCTATCGGGTAGGGTAGTTATTCGGTCAAGTGACCATGTTTGGCTGAAGTTGGATAATCCCTGTATGATTTTACTCGATCGAGTACTTTGGGTACTCGGTTGAGTGGTCGGTACTAGGTCGAGTGTGATGTTACTTGACCGAGTAATTGTCGAAAACGGTGATTCATTTATTTTAAATCCGCGTGGGACATAATTAATATATAAGGCTTTTCGCTCTCTTATTTCTTCACAATTCTTCATTAGTAACATAAACTCTCATAAAAACAATATTATCTCCCTAATTAATCCCTAATTGCTCTCTAATTACCCCTTAATATTCTCTTGAAACTATGGTCAAATTCAATCTTCTAGAACTATCTCTTATCTTTTCCAATCTTTGTGAGTAATCTTCATCTTTAATCTTATAATTTCATCTAATCATCTTCTAAGTTAGGTTTAGAGTAACAAGTATGAGATTAGTGATTAGATTGATTATTAAGGTTGAGATTAATGTTATTAGATTGTTATATATTGGTTAGAATAGATTATAATAGCTATCTTGAGTTAGATTATTTTTGATAAAGTAGAATTTGGAGGAAATTGTTATAGATGATGGAATTGTTGTTATTGAATAACCTAGAAATTAGGGAAAATTATTGTAGATTATATTTTTTTTGTTTATTAGCATGAGATTTAAGATAATGTGACCTATATTATGGTTATTGACCTTGTTAGTGTTAGAATTGGGGAAAATAGTTGTAGTTAGTGGTAATTAGTTTTAATTAGTAGAATTTAGTAGTAATTAGTAGTAACTGTTATTATTTTGTTAATGTAGGTGGTGACATTGTAGACGAATACTTGTAACCTTGATTTCTTGAAATTTGCTTCTTGAGTTACTTTACTAAAAGATAAGTTAATCATATTCCGTTTATTTGTTTTTGATTAATTGATGTGAATTATGATATGATGGTGACATGTTGGTTGAAGTTTTGGCGTTCGGTTGTAATTGTGATATATTAGTGTATTGGGATGATATTTATAAGGAGCGGTTACGGGAAATCGGCTTCATAGACTTTGTGAGTCGCTCCTCATGATTCCCGCCATGGAGGAGACAGTGCACGTGGTTATGACCTGGGACCGGGGGTGACCTGTTGCGAAAGGGCCCAGTGTGTCTACGGCGTGCCCTGGACACGTCGAAGTGCTTGTTTATGGCACTGTGATTGGTGGTACGGTATGCTTCTTTATGGCACCGTGGTACGCTATAACTCGATGACATCAGATATGTGTGATGATGATATTGTGATTCCTATGAGATTGATAATGTATATGAAAACCGACCGTTGTTTTTGTTTTATCTACCGTGTCCCATACAATATTTCCGGCGTATGGCGAGTAGGTTGTGATCAGGTTTGATGACGATATGCTATGATGGATGTTTGGGTTTTCACAAGGATTCATCGCGACTTGGCTTATCACCTTGATTAGTTTACTTTGTTTTGGTTACGAGACAAATAACAAGTTTTGTGGCGTGAGATGAGTAATAATTTTGTGAGCTTTAATAATATAGAGACATATATGTAAATATGATCAAGTAATAAGGTGATAATGGTAAATCTAAGAATAGAATATTTATAAAATATTGAGATGAGAGATATGAATGGTAACTATTGGGAATATATCAAATTTTTGGGAGAAGTGGAAATGTTCACATTGGCTAAGGATATAGGTGGTCAGAACCTGTTAAAGTGAAATGTGATGATGAATGTAAAGAGAACTTAGATTGCTTGATGTCGTAGAGAGGACTTCGGTATGATTATTATGGAATATTCGGATTACTAAGAAATATTTTACTAGTGAGAATACTAAGGAAAGTTGGTAGCAGAAGGTAGATATGGTCTCAAGATGTGTCAAGGGTGGATATGAATAATAATTGAGGAATATTATTGATTATTTTGAACGATTGATAGTAAACGAGGATGAGTAACTTGTTAAGAGGGAGGGCATTGATAAGTATACTATGAAAGGAATCGTGTAAGTTAATGAGATTTGAGTTGTGAGACATTGGGAGGATAATTGTGTTATTTACGGGTTAAAATAGTGAGAGTGATTATTTGGGTTAATAAGTAGTCATTGACGTGTATAAGTTGAATATAAGGATGGTTGTGAATTGAATAAGGTATAGTGCGAATTAGTGAGCTAAATTGTGTGAGTAGAATTAGAAACGTGTAAGCAAAAGGTTGTCTACGAATTTGTGGGACGATTTGATATTTAAGTTTTCAGGTTTGAAAGGCGCAAATTTAGGTGAATTATTTGAGTTGAATGTGTTGCGGTGATGAATGGTTTATCGTCAATTCACACATCAAAAATAAACCAGATATAAGTAGTATATAGGGGTCGAATCCACGAGGATGGAGGGGTCAACTACAAGCTTGAATGAGTCCTATTCTAGCCTAACAAGAGTTGGATTAACTATGAACTACTAAATGCAAGAAATTGCTAAAATGATATGGTAAAAACAATTTAAGTAAAACTAAGGTAGAGGGTTCACCTTAGGGGGAATCGATGGGTTAGTCAAGTAATTAGCAAGTGGGTAATAAGTTTGAGTAAAATTAATTGCTAATGTCTCAACAATTAATAATCTTCAACAAAGCCATCGCATTTGTCTCAAATTACTCATATAAACACTAGTCTAATGATTTCTACCACCGTCGCTTAAGAGATAATAAAAAAACACTTGATAAAGTGTGTAACTTTCGTTTACACAATTCATCAAACACCTAGTGTGCATATGGGTAATTCTCTAATTATTACCACAAGTCTACTAATCACTAAACCAATTATCCCACATAATCCTCCCTTAGGGTTCCCCTAAACCCTAGAGGGAAGCTACTCACTCATGTTGAAGGAAAGTAAACAACTAAGCAATAAGAATAGGGAGATGAATATCATACTTTGGAAATGAATAATTCTAACAATCAAATGACAAATAATTAACTTGAAATGAAATAAATTGCATAAACAACTAAAAGATGAGAAATTTATACCAACAATACTTGTATTAATGAATAGGGAGAATGTCTTCACCCAAAATCTTCAATACAAACCCAAGACTATGATAGTTCTACTAGGAGAGACTAGATCTACTAACTTGAATGGAGAAATTAAACTTAATTAAGGAACGATTAAGAGAGTAATTAGTGAGTATTAGAGATTACAAAATTTCTAGGGTTTTGTGCTAAGAGTTGATGAAAAAGCTGCTTACAAAAATTAGGGCGAAGGTATATATAGGTATCTCAAAATTAAGAAAGAAAATAGAAGAGGAGGCGAAAATGCGATGTTTTGTTCCTGGCCGGTTGACCGGCCGCCGGCCCTCTGACCGGCCTGGAGCACACCAGACTCTTCCTTCTTTTCGTCTTCAAAATATATTCTAAGTATACGAGATGTAAGTCCAAGCCGGGTGCCTGGCCGCCGGCCCTATGACCGGCCTGGAACAAATCAGTATCTTCTTCCATTCTGATGTTGCGCAGGCCGGGTAGTAGGCCTGCTGCCGGGTGCCCGGCCGGCGCTACCTGGCCTATTTCTTCTTCCTCTCTTTTTCCTTCCTTTGTGGGTGTGTGGTCTGAGCCGGGTAGCCGGCCGCCGGTCGGAGGACCGGCCTGCGCCTCCTGGGGGCTCCGTCACTTCATTTCTTCTTCTCATCTCCAAATCCCGACTCATGCAAGGCCTTTATGCACCGATTTCTTCGTTTCCGCCTTAATTCCTGCAAAATGAGACCGACATTCATAGTACGGGAAATCGGGAAGCAAAATGCAATTAAGGGCATGCAAATCCGTGTAAACGGGCCAAAATGGGGACGAAAACGAGAGGAAAAATTTGACTAATTAAATGCTTATCAAAATTCCCCACACTTAAGACTTACTCGTCCTCGAGTAGGTAAACAAGACTCGAGTCCTCTATTTACCCTTATTCAATCACTACACTAATACTAAGGCTACTACCTAAACTACTAATAATATCCGACGGTAGGCAATTAACGGGCCTCCTCCGTCCCTTCAACTCACAACGAGATGCTCATGAGGTAGAGTACCTCCTTGCAAGGCAAGTAGGGGCTTGCACAAAATCGTGATGCATCCAAATGATAAGCACGTAAGACCATGACAAGAATGCATCTAACAAAAGAAAAATCACACGCCTCATCCATGTGACGAAAGTATCTATGAAGAAAACCGTCTAAATAAATGCATGATCCTTATAAGCCACTAATGTCATAAAGCATGGAAAAGTGTTCGCCTCCTAGCGGTGCAAGTCTGATGAGAATTTTGAGTTCCGTCTACTATTTTCTTGGTCAAAAGCGATAAAATGGAAGATGGAAATGAAATCCTCGTGACGTTATTAAGCACAATAGCATATGGAATTCACGTTTCTCAAATAAATGAGACACAAGGGTCGTCCCGTCTCACTATGCAACTCAAGGGCAAATGATCCAAGAAAGGTTAAAGGAAAAGGATATTTGAGTCTAATTGCTTGCAAAATTTTCATTTCAACACTTTGCTTTCTTTTTCTTTTTCTTTCTTTTTGAGTTGCATTATTGATTTGCAATTATTGGCACGATAGCACACGGTTTTTGTCAAGGACACGCGGTCGGAACCAACAATAGGGGTATCCCCACCGTAGTGGCATCAAAAGGGACCCTAGATATGGGTCCACTAGAATCCCTAGAAGTTCCGTTTTGCATTTCCTTGACGAGAACAAGAAAACATGATACTTGACTCAAAATTGTTAGCTTGTTTGATTTGTTTCCTTTGTTGAGTAAGAGCGGAAGAACAATGAATCAAGGTTGGTTGCATAGCAAGACGGTCACCTAAGAATTCTTTCAACTAACGGAATATTCACATCAATTGAGGTTGTCGAGGTGGAATAAGCGCAAACTCGTGACTCGACATTAGTAGACGGTTCAAAACTCACTAGAAATGCACAACCCAGGGCGTCTAAAATTCCACGATTAAGATGAACACTTTATGAATGAAAAAGTAGCTAAAAGGGACTATGCACATTCAACAAGTTTTCCAAAAAGACAATTATAAAATCATTTTTCTAAATGCAATTATATGCCATGATGCAATCTAGCATATATACAACCTAAATGCACATGCTCTAACCGACTATATGACACACAAGCTAATGCTATCTCCTAACAACACACAAGTGGCACACACGCCAATCAACAAAATTCACAACATCGTCATCAACACATCCCGTCCTCAAGTAAGAAGAAAAGGAGATAAGGGAGAAGAGAATAGGAAAGATCTCACCAAAGCGTCTTCATTTTCCCTTTTTCGTGCCTCTTATGATGTGGGGCGCACCTATGGATGGAGATAAAAGGAAACACACGGCAATATATACAAAATAAACTATATACAAACTAATTTAAACATATTTTTTTTTGGAAAATTTTCAAATTTGTCGATTTTTAGGCATTTTTCGACTTTTCTCAAATATCAACGATATATACAAAAGAAATAAAATCCTCCCCACACTTAAGTCTTACTCGTCCTCGAGTAAGCGACTCAATTATGAAAAGAGGGGAAAAAAGAAAAATAAAACAAGTTTTTGGGTTTTTTTTTTGGAAATTCCCTCCCCACACTTAGGTATTTACATGGAGTGAGGGGTGAATTCAAAACAAATAACATGTTTTTGGTATTTTGGAAAGTTTTCAATTTTTTTGTGGGTTTTCGAATAAAATGCAAATGCATGATTCTAGTCTAAATGCTCAAAAGAAATACAATGCAAACTACACTATATGGATGCAAGACTTAACATGTGACGATTTTTTACAAAATTAAATTCTAATGCAAGCCTAAATGAATGCAACTAAATGAATAACTAAACTAGGTTATATTACAAGTATCTAAATGCATACAAAAATATAAACATGATGAAGATTTAGATTTAAGGGATCATACTCATGGGTGTCCCGTCTCAGGAGAATCCACTAAAATCAGTGGATGTAGCATCAATATGGCCGCTTCCGGCCGCTGCATAAGACTCATCTACACCCCCGGCTCCTGATCTAGAGCCGGTACCATCCAAAATCTCGAACCTAGGACCCATCCTATCAAACCACTCGGCATTTTGGGCCGCTGTCTCGGGATCCGCCTCCTCATCATCAACTGCCGGTTGAGCAAAAACCGGCGAAGAATAGTAATCATGATGGACATTGAAGTCCCCAAACACCCTCGAACCCTGATCATACCCACCCTCGGGCCACATGAAATAAGATGGATGCGGGCCAGTGGGCTCCCTATACCCCTCCCTACACCAATTATCATAGGAAGGGTATTGGCCAAGTGCCAAGTCATAGTACATCCGATCCATCCTTTGGGACAAAAACGCTCTCTCCCTAGCTTCCTCCTCTCTCTCCTTAGTTGTCGTCTCTCTATCCCTAGCCGCCGCCTCGGAAGCCAAAGTCATATCGGCCATGAATTTAATCAAAGAAGGATCTAAAGGTGGGTAGCTAGGAGTGGTAGAAGAGGATGCCTCGGGTTGGGAAGAATGAGGCCAAGGACGCCATTGTTGCTGATGAATAAAAGAGGGGTTCACATAAGGCAAGGAAGTAGGAGTGGGGCCTTGTTGTTCTCTCCTATAGGTGGTGACGGGGATAGTGGGATCTCGCCTAAAAGCGGTGATGGGAGCTAATTGGTGTGGGGCCTTCGATATCGTCAATGCTATATCCAAGTGAGCCCCTATGAGTTTTCAATATTTTCAATAATTCAAATTCTTGGTGCTCACTCAAATTAGCATTGA
Source organism: Heliosperma pusillum (assembly GCA_022085475.1). Classification (NCBI taxonomy): domain Eukaryota; kingdom Viridiplantae; phylum Streptophyta; class Magnoliopsida; order Caryophyllales; family Caryophyllaceae; genus Heliosperma; species Heliosperma pusillum. The sequence continues at coordinate 25,573 of JAIUZE010066857.1, forward strand.
TGATAACGGGATAAGTCTCTCCCTAACCTAAAAAGGAGTACTTAAGTGAGGGAGGTAAGGGCTTTAGTTGTACCTTTGGAGGGAGAAGGCCCTCCACCTTCTTCAAGAGCTCATCATCTATCTATGGTCATCTCCCATCTCCTCATCATGGAGTGCCACTCGTAGAGCTTCTTCTTCACATTTCTCTTCTTCATGCACCTTTTCAACCACTTCTTCTATGACTTCGATGGAGCAAGCTTTGTGAAACATTGGTCCTTTCACTAAATGAGGAAGATTAAATTCAAGGGTTTTACAGCAGGAGCTCACCCAAGAGGCCTTGATGATCAAGCCACAAGCCAGACAAGCCTGACCCCAAGACCCCCTCAGATGGAAGCTCGAGTCACAAGGTCCAAACAACAAGCCATGGCAAGCCAAACTCAAGCCACACCAAGCCAGGACATTGGGGAAGACAGTCCAAAGCTCACCAAGCCATTCCAAGGCTCAGTTTAGTCCACATTCCCTACACAATCCAGAAACAATGCCAGTCAGAGTTCAGCAGACCGGTTAGCAAACCCAGCACCAAGAAGGTACACCAGAGCATCCCAGCCACCCCCACCATGGCCCACCATCAATCCAACCCATTAATCAACAAGTTTGTCCAGGAGAGTTCCTTTAGAAGTCTAGCAAAAACTAAAGTTACAAGCAGCCCAAGCTAGAGTCCAATGAGCATCATAGCAGAGAAAGTACAAGTCCAGTTGTGATTTCCTTTTGTCTAAGTCTACTTGTCCTCATCCAAGGCAGGTTTATCTAAGTTCCAATAAGAGTAGAGAGTCCCATGGAGCAGCAAAACACCCAGAGCAAAGCAGCAAGACAACAAGAACAACAGATTTCCATTTCAGGAAAAATCCAAAAGCTGCTTTATTACTTTTGCATCAGTCTGTTTTTATGCTTTTGTGTCTGTACTTCCTAGTTGTTAAACTCGTCCTCTTGTGAGGCCCTTAATTAGTGTCTGTTGTAGTAGTTCAAGACCAAAGTTGGCCCTTGGATAGACTGTACATCCAAAGGTTCACAAGTGTATCAGCCTCCCTATATAAGGAAGTCTTTGTGTGTTGTTTTAAGCAGACTTTTATGAATGAATTAGCTTGAGAAACCTCTCAAATCTTTCAAACTTGTGCTAAGTGCTGTAGTTTGAGTCAAGCTTGATACATCTTCAAGGTGTCTGATCAGTGTCTTGCTTTGTGAGTCAAGTTAAGTCTGTGCGTGGCTGTGACTAACTTGCTTGCTGATTGAGTCTAAGTCTAGGGTGTTTGTGCATTGCTGTAACACTTTAAACCTGTCTCAGAACTTGTCTTTGAGTCCCTTCTCTTGTGCCATGCTGTAGGGGAGTTTCTCTAAGTCATATCTTTGAGTTTCAACTAATATAAGTCACCCTCTCTAAAACAACATCCATTTCTGTTTATAATTGTTCTCAGTTTGAGTAAGCTTAATCAAGCATTCCTTAAACTTGCAAACCTGAGTAGTTTACACTCCAAATTGGTATCAGAGCTTTGGTTGAGGGTCTTAGTGAGTTCATTTTCCCTAACTACATTTAAAAACACAAAAACAACCCAATGAGTGAAGAGAGAATCACCAACTTAGAGACTATGGTAGAAGGCATAACCAGAACTGTCACACAACTCACAAGGGCTGTGAATGAGGCTCTTGATGGCAATCTTGCCATAGGAGGAAGAGGCAGAGGACATGGAAGAGGCCAAGGAGGAGGCAGAGGAAGGCCACCTGATGATGAAGAGTATCCAGTTTCAGATGACTCAACAAGGAGCAGGGCTTCCATCCACAGGCACATAGACAAGCAACTTAAGGTAGACATCCCTGAGTTTTCTGGTAGTCTTAATCCTGATGATTTGTTAGAATGGTTAAGAGAAGTAGAAAGAATCTTGGAGTACAAAGGATATAATGATTCTAAGTCTTTTAAAGTAGCCATCCTTAAACTGAAAGGGTATGCTTCTGGAGTGTAAATTACTAAAGTTTACAAGTTTTGATGAATGCTTGACTAGGTTCACTTAAGCTAAAAACAACTCTAGTAGAAATGGAGGCTGTTTTAGAGAGAATGGTTTATATTAACTAAAATTCAAGGGATATGACTTAGAGAAACTCCCCTACAGCAAGGCACAAGAGAAGGGACTCAAAGACTAGTTTTGAGACAGGTTTAAAGTGTTACAGCAAAGCACAAACACCCTAGACTAGACTCAAACAGCAAGCAAGTTAACCACAGCAAGGCACAGATATAACTTGACTCACAAAGCAAGACACTGATCAAACACCTTGCAGATGTATCAGGCTTGACTCAAACTACAGCTCTTAGCACAAGTTTGAAAGATTTGAGGGATTTCTCAATGTTTAATTCATTCATAAAGTCTGACTAGAACAACATACAAGACCTCCTTATATAGGGAGGCTGATATCTTGTGAACCATTGGATGTATAGATCATCCAAGGGCCAGCTTAGGATCTAAACTACTACAGCTGACACTAATTAAGAGCTATAAAAGAGGACGAGCTCAATAACTATAAAGTACAGACACAAGACAAAAAGAACAGACTGAACAAAAAGCAAATAAAGCAGTTTTGGAGTTTTCCTGAAATGGAAATCTGTTGTTCTTGTTGTCTTGTTGCTTTGCCTGGATGTGTTGCTGCTCCTTGGGACTCTCTACTTCTATTAGAACTTAGATAAGACCTGCCTTGGACGAGGACAAGTTGACTTAAGCAAAAGGAAGCCACAATCTGACTTGTACCTTCTCTGTTTTAATGTTTACTGGACTCTAGCTTGGGGGGCTTGTTGTTTGTGTTTTTGCTAGACTTCAAGAGGGGTTATCTTGGACAAACTGGTAGCTTGAGGGGTTGGCTTGATGGTAGGCCATGGTGGGGGTGGTTGAGATGCCCTGGTGTACCTCTTTGGTGCAGGGTTTGCTGATGGGTCTGTCTGGTTCTGAATGGCATTGTTTCTGTCTTGTGTGGGAAATGTGGACTTAGTTGGAGGTTGGCATGGCTTGCTGAGCCCTGGACTGTCTTCCTCACTGTTTTGGCTTGGCCTGGCTTGATCTTGGCTAGTCATGGCTTGTTGTTTGGACCTTGTAACTCGAGCTTCCATCTGAGGGGATCTTGGGGTCAGGCTTGTCTTGTTTGTGGCTTGATCATCAAGGCCCCTTGGGTGAGCTCCTGCTGTAGCCTCCCCAGGTTGAAAAGGGCTTGACCTCAAGCCTGTGTCTTCCTCTCCCTCAGAGTCTTCAGAGAAGGGACTAAGATCCCCAACATTGAATGTTCCATGAACTGCATACTCTCCTGGTAGATCAATTCTGTAGGCATTAGGACCTATCTTCTCTATGACTTGAAAAAGACCATCTGCTCTTGGCTCTAGCTTATTCATTCTCTTGGAAGGGAACCTTTCTTTCCTTAAGTTGATCCACCCTAAGTCTCCTGGTGCAAAGTCTTTCTTGGTCTTAGGAACCTTGGCATTCTTCTTGTATAGATCATTAGTTTTCTCAATTTGTTTTCTGACTGATTCATGGAGTTTTAGCATTTGTTCCACCCTTTTCTTGGCATCATAGTGGATCTCTGACTTGCACACATTAGACAAATTCAAAGGCATTAAGGGGTTAGTACCATAGACCACTTCAAAGGGGGAATGGCCTGTGGCTGCTGATGGAGCTCTATTGAAAGAGAACTCTGCTTGAGCTAGCTTTAAGTCCCAATCCTTGAGGGATTTGCTGACTATACACCTCAAGATCCTTCCCAAGGTCTTGTTGGTCACCTCAGTTTGTCCATCTGTTTGAGGATGATGGGAGGTACTAAACAACAACCTAGTGTTAAGCAGCTTCCACAATGTTCTCCAGAAATGACTCATAAACTTTGTGTCTCTGTCAGATACAATAGTTCTTGGAACTCCATGTAACCTCACCACCTCATCAAGGTATAACTCTGCTACACTCACAACATCCTCAATTTTCTTACAAGCAATGAAATGTGCCATCTTGCTGAACCTATCCACAACCACCATGATAGAATCTTTCCCTCTTGTTGTCCTAGGCAATGCTACTATGAACTCCATGCTTACATCTTCCCAAGGCCTACATGGGACAGGTAGGGGGGTGTAAGGCCCTGCTTGAAATGAACTCTTGGCCTTTTGACAAACTCCACACCTTCTGAGCACTATTTGGACCTCTCCCATCATCTTAGGCCAGTAGAATTGATCCTGCAGTATGTCCACAGTTTTATGAACCCCAAAGTGTCCTCCAAGGCCACTTCCATGCACTTCCTTGATCAATAGACTCCTATAAGACCCTCTGGGAACACAGAGCTTGTTTCCCTTGAACAGGAATCCATTTTGTAGAGTGTAGGGTGAATCAATGGTCTTTGTACCCTCTTTCTGTGCTAACCAATCTTCTGCAAAGTCTAGATCTTCTTGATACATGTCCTTCATGAACTCAAAGCCAAGAACCCTTTGCTCCATGGTTGATAGCAGAGTGTACCTCCTAGACACTGCATCAACCACCACATTTTGTTTGCCCTCGTTGTATTTGCTAGAAAAGGTGAATGACTGGAGGAACTCCACCCACTTAGCATGCCTATGACTGAGCTTATGCTGTCCTCCTATGTACTTCAGTGCCTCATGATCAGAGTGTAAGACAAAAGGCTTGGGCATCAGGTAATGACTCCAATGCCACAGAGGTCTGACAAGAGCATATAACTCTTTGTCATATGTAGAATAGCTCTGCTTAGCTCCACTTAGCTTCTCACTGAAATAAGCTACAGGTTTCTTCTCTTAAGGACAGCTCCAATTCCTACTCCACTTGCATCACATTTAACCTCAAATAGGCTGTTAAAGTCTGGCAACCTAAGGATAGGTGCACTGCACAAGAGTTTCTTCATGTGTTTGAAAGCCTGCAAAGCATTCTCAGTCCAAGTGAACTCTCCCTTCTTCATGCATTCAGTGAGGGGTGCTGCAATGGTGCTGAAATTCTTAATGAATCTTCTATAGAAGGATGCTAGGCCATGGAATCCTCTTACTTCTGTGATATTCCTAGGAACAGAGAAAGACTGAACTGCACTGATCTTGTCTTGATCCACTGAGATGCCTCTACCAGACACCACATATCCTAGAAACTTGACTTCCTCAGTCATAAAGGTGCATTTCTCAAGCTTCCCAAAGAGTTTACTCTCCTTAAGTATCTCAAACACAGCCTCAAGATGCCTCAAATGATCATTCTTGCTCTTGCTGTAGATGAGAATATCATCAAAGTATACCACCACAAATCTCCCTAGGCAAGGCCTAAGCACTTTTGTCATCAATCTCATGAAGGTACTTGGGGCATTTGACAGGCCAAAGGGCATGACAAGCCACTCATAAAGGCCATGCTTTGTTTTGAAGGCTGTCTTCCACTCATCTCCTTCCCTGATCCTCAATTGATGGTAACCTTGCCTCAAATCAATCTTAGAAAAGATCCTTGAACCACTCAGCTCATCCAACATGTCATCAAGTCTAGGTATAGGGAACCTGTACTTGACTGTGATGTTATTGATAGCCCTGCTATCTATGCACATCCTCCAAGTCCCATCCTTCTTAGGAACCAACAATGCAGGCACAACACAAGGGCTTAATGACTCTCTTACAAACCCTTTACTCATCAACTCTCCAACTTGCTTCTGCAGCTCTTGTGTAGCCTTAGGATCACATCTATAGGCTGGTCTATTAGGTAGTACAGACCCTGGCACAAGGTCTATCTGGTGTTCAATTCCTCTTAAAGGGGGTAAGCCATCAGGAAGTTCCTCTGGAAACACTTCCATGAACTGATCAATGAGGGGCTTAACTTCTGCAGGGATTACCTTAGACTCCACTTCCTGAACTTCCTTTGATAGCAGCATCAATATAGGTTGCTCTTTGGTACATTCTTTGACCATTGCTGATTCAGATAGAAACAAGACTCCACTAAAATCTTCAGCCATACTAGGACTCCCATAGCTCTTCTGATGTGGTGGCAAGGGGGCTAATGTCACCTTCCTGCTCCCATGCTTGAAGGAATAGGTGTTGCTTCTTCCTTGGTGTATGGACATTTTATCAAACTCACATGGCCTTCCTAATAACAAGTGACAGGCATCCATTGGAACCACATCACACAATACTTCATCCTTGTTCACACTTCCAATGGAGAAAGGGACCATACATTGCTTATCCACCTTAACCTCTGCTCCCTTACTCAGCCACCTCAACTTATAGGGGTGAGGATGATTTTGAGTGCTCAACTTCAGCTTATCAACCATAGTAACAGAGGCCACATTGGTACAACTACCTCCATCTATAATAAGGTTACAAACCCTCCCTTGTATGGTACATCTGCTCCTGAAAATGAGGGACCTTTGATCCTCCTCCAAAGGTATCTGTTGTGAATGCATTACTCTCCATAGGACCAAGCTGTGGCTTGTGTCAGAGAGTGCCACTATTCCCTCCTGACTAGACTCTTCTTCCTCACTCACTACTTCTTCAACCTCAGGCTCATCCCTCTCATACTCAACTAGACCTTCTTTCTCCCAAGTCTCAACCTCCATTATAGTTAAAGTCTTCTTAGAAGGGCAATCCTTCCTGAAATGTCCATAGCCTTGACATTGGAAACACCTAATTCTGTTCTCAGTCAATGAAGTGCTTGGCTTTTGACCCATGATGCCCTTTCCCTTGTCTAAGGTAGGTGGGGGTGCTGTCTTAGGGGTATCCATGGTTCTCAACCCAGTATAAGGTCTGGTTTGAAAAGGCCTAACAGGTTTTGGTGTAACAGGCTTAGTCTTCCCTATCTTTTCAATTCTCAGAGATAAGTTGACAACATAATCAAATGACCACAGAGGTTGCATCCTAACCTTGTTAGCAATGTTCTTATCTAGACCCTCCAAGTACCTAGCCATCCTTTGCTCAGGTTTCTCATTTATATCACACTGCAAGGTGAGTTGTTCAAACTCTCTCAGATAAGATTCAACAGGTTTCTCTCCTTTTTTCAACTTAGACAATTTGATAAACAGATCCTGGGTGTAATCCTTAGCAACAAACTTGTCTAGTAGTTTCTTTTTCAGTTTAGTCCAAGACTTGATGGGTTTTTTCCCTTCCCTAGCCCTTAACCCTTTCATTGTTTCATACCAAAGGGAAGCATACCCTTTCAGTTTAAGGATGACTACTTTAAAAGACTTAGAATCATTATATCCTTTGTACTCAAAGATCCTTTCTACTTCTCTTAACCATTCTTAAAAATCATCAGGATTAACACTACCAGAAAACTCAGGGATATCTACCTTAAGATGCTTGTCTATGTGCCTGTGGATGGAAGCTCTGCTCCTTGTTGAGTCATCTGAGTCTGGATACTCTTCATCATCAGGTGGCCTTGCTCTGCCTCCTCCTTGGCCTCTTCCACGTCCTCTGCCTCTTACTCCATCAAACAAGTGGTTGCCTATTACCTGATCCAAGGCTCTGGTTAGGGTGGTTACAATCCCAGCCAGGTCCTCCATCTTTGCTTCTACTCCTGCTAGTCTCTCTTCACTCATTGGGCTATTTTTGTGTTTTTAAATGTAGTTAGGAAAAATGAACTCACTAAGACTCTCAACCAAAGCTCTGATAACCAATTTGGAGTGCAAATTACTAAAGTTTACAAGTTTTGATGAATGCTTGACTAGGTTCACTTAAGCTGAAAACAACTCTAGTAGAAATGGAGGCTGTTTTAGAGAGAATGGTTTATATTAACTAAAATTCAAGGGATATGACTTAGAGAAACTCCCCTACAGCAAGGCACAAGAGAAGGGACTCGAAGACTAGTTTTGAGACAGGTTTAAAGTGTTACAGCAAAGCACAAACACCCTAGACTATACTCAAATAGCAAGCAAGTTAACCACAGCAAGGCACAGATATAACTTGACTCACAAACCAAGACACTGATAAAACACCTTGTAGATGTATCAGGCTTGACTCAAACTACAGCTCTTAGCACAAGTTTGAAAGATTTTAGGGATTTCTCAAAGTTTAATTCATTCATAAAGTCTGACTAGAACAACATACAAGACCTCCTTATATAGGGAGGCTGATATCTTGTGAACCATTGGCTGTATAGATCATCCAAGGGCCAGCTTAGGATCTAAACTACTACAACTGACACTAATTAAGAGCCTTACAAGAGGACGAGCTCAACAACTATAAAGTACAGACACAAGACAAAAAGAACAGACTGAACAAAAAGCAAATAAAGGAGTTTTGGAGTTCCTGAAATGGAAATCTGTTGTTCTTGTTGTCTTGTTGCTTTGCCTGGATGTGTTGCTACTCATTGGGACTCTCTAATTCTATTAGAACTTAGATAAGACCTGCCTTGGACGAGGACAAGTTGACTTAAGCAAAAGGAAGCCACAATCTGACTTGTACCTTCTCTGTTTTAATGTTTACTGGACTCTAGCTTGGGGGGCTTGTTGCTTGTGTTTTTGCTAGACTTCAAGAGGGGTTATCTTGGACAAACTTGTAGCTTGAGGGGTTGTCTTGATGGTAGGCCATGGTGGGGGTTGTTGAGATGCCCTGGTGTACCTCCTTGGTGCAGGGTTTGCTGATGGGTCTGTCTGGTTCTGAATGGCATTGTTTCTGTCTTGTGTGGGAAATGTTGACTGAGTTGGAGCTTGGCATGGCTTGCTGAGCCCTGGACTGTCTTCCTCACTGTTGTGGCTTGGCCTGGCTTGATCTTGGCTAGTCATGGCTTGTTGTTTGGACCTTGTAACTCGAGCTTCCATTTGAGGGGATCTTGGGGTCAGGCTTGTCTTGTTTGTGGCTTGATCATCAAGGCCCCTTGGGTGAGCTCCTGCTGCAGCTTCTCTTTGGTATGAAACCATGAAAGGGTTAAGGGCTAGGGAAGGGAAAGAACCCATCAAATCTTGGACTAAACTGAAAAAGAAACTGTTAGATAAGTTTGTTGCTAAGTGTAACAACCCGAAAAGTACCCTATTTTTCTAGTGAAAATATTTTATGGATATTTTTCAGCAAACTTAAGTTTTAAAATAGAGTTTATGGTTTCGAGTCGTATTTGGAAATTCCGAGTTCGTATTTGGAATTTCTGGGAGATTCCATGAGAATCCCGTTTTTAAGTCATCTTTGACTTTTCTTGACTTTTAAGTCGCCTTTGACTTTTCTTGACTTTTTAAGTCGTCATTGACTTTTCTTGACTTTTAAGTCGTCATTTACTTTTCTTGACTTTTAAGTCATATTTGACTTTTCTTGACTTTTAAGTCGACTTTGACTTTCGTTGACTTTTCCCGACTCACCTCGTAATTTTAAAGACCGAAATTATATTTGAAAAATAATAAATTTAATTTATTTTTATTAAGATTTATTTGAATTTAAGATAATTTAATATAATTATTTTGAATTTATTCGGGATTAAAGAATAACTTTTACGGTTTAATCCCGAACGTCATTTAACTATTCCCGAGTCAACTTAAATCCCGAAACAACCCCGAAACTCGACTTTGGCATGAGTCACACGCCCCATGTCATCTTTTTCCACTCACTTTAGATATTTTCATTCTTTCGATTAAACTAATACAAATATCTAAGATATTTGTTACTTTATCGATCCGTCAACTTAAACTCCGCAAATCGCTTCAAAAACAGACCCGATTCTTCTACTACCACAGGGCTCTTCCACCCTCTCTTAAGACTTGATATTTTCTTTCTTTTGATTACAATAACATAATATCTAGATATTTAGTTTAGTTAACTTAATATATAATTATATCTAATCAAATTACCGTAGTATAATTATTAAACCCGAGTCAATCCCGTAACAACAATTTCAAAACCCGACTCATAAATTCCTCTATATCTACACGGCCCACCCATCCATTACACACCACTTATCTTTTCATTTTACACTAAATCAACTTAATACCTTTTTAATACTTTCTTTAATATAATCAAAACCGTTCTTGGTGTTCTTCATCGTTCTTCATCGTTCTTCGTCGTTCTTGAGCAAAATCATCACAAAACCTTTATTTCTTATTCAAATCCGTCCTAACTTATATTTCTAGAATCTCCTCTTCGCTCTCCATCTTCAAGTACAGTTTATTTTCAATTCCGACAAAATCGTTTTCAACACTTTAATTATGGAAAATAAGTTTTAAATTCTAACAATATTATTCTTGTCATTTCTTATAGGAGAAGATTTTGAAGACGAGTTTGGTGACTCGTATATATTAGAAGAAGATTAGTAGACGGGTTTTTCTTTAGTTCTTATTTTGGGTGCTAATTGATTTTGCTAGCTAAGGTAACGATTCCGAGTTACTCGACGAATTAATGTTACATACCTTTGTTTTCCTTTGTTTTCCTTTGTTTTCCTTTGTTTATGTTCATGTTATAGTTATTTATGATTTTTAACTAGTAACATGATAAGTTGTTATTATATTATGTTGGATGAATTTTTGGCATGTTTAGTGTTCTTGACATATTTGATGATTTGTTCATAATCATGATTTTTTGTATGCATGATGGATGAATTGGTTGTTTAATATGGATGTTGTTAATTAAAACATGTTAGAAATAATTTAGAGTTGATGTTGGTGGTGGCCGTAGGGGGCTGTTTTGGTGGCTGGAAAACCGGGCCAAACCAGGCCGGTTCAGACCCGGTCCAGCCCGGTCTGGTTGGTCCGTGTTTTGGTTCTTTGGGTTTTTATCGATACTTGATTGTTTTGTTGTTGTTTTGACGGGTTTTAAATATGTTAAGCATGCGGGAAATATTAAGAAACGGTTTTTTAGAAAAGATAACCAAAACCGGTCCAAAATGAACCGTGGGTCCCCTTGGACTTGTGACGGTTTTTGAGTATTGTTATTTTATCGTGTTTTGTAATATTTAGCAAGTGGGAAATTTTAATAAGTAATTTATTTAATTAAAAGCTTTTCATTATATTATTATTTCTCACATGTTAGAAATTATAATACGAGATTTTAGTTTAATTTGATATCATGTAAGTCAAGCGGGTTTTCGTATGAATTAATAATTCACATGTTAGAAATTGAATGACATAGCATGAAATGAATGTGATATTCTTATGTTCAAGCCTCGATGGCTAAGACTCTGTTTCTAGCCGGTTTGACCAAACGGGTTTGGTCAAACTAAGATCTAGTCAGCCCCGTTTTGACTGATGACCCGTCGCGGGACTCTGGTCGGGGATTTGTCTTCAGGTAAGGTTTTATTTAATGAATGAATGAATGAGCCTTAGTAGATATGAGGCGATATGATATTTGAATGTGATTTATATGCAATTAGTCACATGATAGGAAGTTTTTCCCGTTACTGTTTAATTGTATGATGTATGTTGTCGTGTTTGACTAAGTACCCGCCATAGAGAATTATGAGTATATGGACGTCCTTGACCATTCTACTTCTAAAAATGAGTATCTTGGACCTGACATTGATAGGCTTACTATCTTACGAGTATAATAGGTTCACTCCTTGATAGCTTTTTGGTGTCCCCGCTTGGTGGGTTTATATCCAAGTCGGGGCATGGCTGCCATTGCTTCCACTTTGGGGAATGAAGCCAGCTTAAGTACTAGCCAACCCTTTGGTGGATCTCCTTAGGGGTACTCATGTGATGAGTCTTGGGTGCGATGTTTTTCCGCACTTCTCTGGTCTGCGCAGTCTAGGATTAGGGTAGAGTTGTATCTTGGCCATGTTATTAGGGTAACCTCTGAGCTAAAATATGTGCTTTGGATCTGGGCCATGTTTTAAAGGTAACCGCTGAGCCTAGATGTGTGCTTTGTATTTTGGCCATGTTATTAGGGTAACCGCTTAGCCTAAATATATAAGTATATCCTACCTCGTGGTATAGACTCGAGTTACAGAAGTCTTCTATTGACGGTCCTAAGAACTTATGCCTGTTTGTAGACGTATTGGTCTTCCATGTTTGATGATTCTATGAATCTTAGAAGGTGAGATGCAAGCCGGCTAAGGTTGATAGAGTTTGGATTACCGGTTGTTAACTGATTCACATGATATCTTGTTTGATTAGGGTTGAGTGTATCATGGCCATGTTTTAAAGGTAACCTCTGAGCTAGCATACCAGCTTCCCTACCTCGTGTTATAGATTGTTAACGGATTCACATGATAGCTTTCATATGCTAGGTTATATGTTAGTTAATTGTTTCATAACATGAAAAGCATATCATATATGTTAAGGTTTGTATTTTCCATATACATTGCTTTTATGTTATTCATGTTTAATTAAACTCGACATTTCGTGGCTGGGAGAACTCGGAGTTACTCCCCACTGACTGTGGCTTCCGTGTTTATATTGAATGCGGTTGGCAGGTTTGTGATGCATACATTGGGTACATTGACGAGCTAGCGAGCGAAGTATTTACCTTGGACCTATATTCGGTTCTTAGGATTGTATATTATTATACACTCTTTTATTTACGTATTTATATGGGAAATATGTCTCCCGTTTTGGATATTTCTTTTGTATAATATTATTTCCTTTTTGTTATGAACCTTTTTATTTCAGACACCTTTGTTATGTAGTCTCATCTTTTATTTAGTTAAATTTTTTTTTTTTCTTTCCGCAAATTTGAGGGTGTCACAGTTTGCATTGTAACTCCTTGTGTGAACAAAGATTCTTCCCTCTTTCAGTACCTATTGTTTGCCTTGTAACTCTTTGTGTGAACAATGAGTCTTCCTTGCTTGATTACCCATTGTTTGCATTCTTACACCTTGTGTGAACAATGAGTCTTCCTTGCTTCATTACCCATTGTTTGCATTGTAACTTCTTGTGTGAACAATGAGTCTTCCTTGCTTGATTACCATCTGTTTGCATTCTTGCACCTTGTGTGAACAATGAGTCTTCCTTGCTTCGTTTCCCATTTTTTGCAATGTAACTCCTTGTGTGAGTCTTCCTTCATTACCCATTGTTTGCATTGTAACTCCTTGTGTGATCTATGAGTCTTCCTTGCTTTATCACCCATTGTTTGCATTGTAACTCCTTGTGTGAACAATGAGTCTTCATTGCTTCATTACCCATTGTTTGCATTGTAACTGCTTGTGTGAACAATGATTCTTCCTTGCATTGTTACCCATTGTTTGCATTGGAACTCGTTGTATGAACAATGAGTCTTCCTTGCTTCATTACCTATTGTTTGCATTGTAACTCCTTGTGTGAACAATGAGTCTTCCTTCCTTCATTACCCATTGTTTGCATTGTAACTCCTTGTGTGAACAATGAATCTTCCTTGCTTCATTACCCATTGTTTGCATTGTTACACCTTGTGTGAACAATGAGTCTTCCTTGCTTCAATTCCTATTTTTTGCAATGTAACTTCTTGTGTAAGTCTTCCTTCATCACCCATTGTTTGCATTGTAACTCCTTGTGTTAACAAGTGAGTCTTCCTTGGTTCATTATCCATTGTTTACATTGTAACTCGTTGTGTGAACAATGAGTCTTCCTTGCTTCATTACCCATTGTTTGCATTGTAACTCCTTGTGTGAACAATGAGTCTTCCTCGCTTCATTACCCATTGTTTGCATTGTAACTCCTTGTGTGAACAATGATTCTTCCTTGCTTCATTACCCATTGTTTGCATTGCAACTCGTTGTATGAACAACGCGTCTTCCATGCTTCATGACCCGTTGTTTGCATTGTAACTCCTTGTGTGAACAAAGATTCTTCCTTCTTTCAGTACCTATTGTTTGCCTTGTAACTCTTTTTGTGAACAATGAGTCTTCCTTGCTTGATTACCCTTTGTTTGCATTCTTACACCTTGTGTGAACAATGAGTCTTCCTGGCTTCATTTCCCATTTTTTGCAATGTAACTCCTTGTGTGAGTCTTCCTACATTACCCATTATTTGCATTGTAACTCCTTGTGTGATCTATGAGTTTTCCTTGCTTTATCACCCATTGTTTGCATTGTTACTCCTTGTGTGAACAATGAGTCTTCCTTGCTTCATTACCCATTGTTTGCATTGTAACTCGTTGTGTGAACAATGAGTC